>JBDPZO010000003.1:5552696-5597889 GCA_039877585.1 Heterodera filipjevi | reverse complement strand
GCCTTGGGCTTCTCTCTCATTCTCTCTTTCGCTGGCCCTTCACTTCGGTGAGGTCTTTACTTTTGAGCAAGGACTCTGGGCTTCTCTCTCATTCTCTCTCTTCTCAGCCTCCACTTCGGTGAGGTTCTATGCTTTGAGCAAGGACTCTGGGCTTCTTTTTTCTCTGTCTCGCTTTCTGGCTTACCAATTTTAAGTGAGATATTTTTGTTTAATTGTCTGAAAAATGTTTACTTATTCAACCTTTCACACAATAATATTGTTTTTTTCAGTTTCCAGCAGAAAAAACAATATATTAAGGAGTGTTTGATGAAAATGAAAAAAAAAACTTTGTATCAAGCATAAAAATGGTTGCTGTTTTAAAGCATTATGTTGAAAAGAGAGATACAAATACGGATTGCAGAAAAAATAAATAGACAAACACATAATCATAAAAGAATGGAGTATTGAATTTGTAGAGTCAAAATATACATTTCACAAATAATTAGGTTCGACGATTCGGTTTGAGTATGGATTATTAAGTTATTCATCATGCAACCCAAAAAACTTGCTAGCATTTTATAACTTAAATAATATAAATTGGCCAAATTATGAAAAGACCTCACATTAACGATTCTTAATTTTGCACTCAAAGCTTTTTCAAAAAAATGCAGTTTTTGGAAAATGGGTTAAAAATAAGTCAAGCAATCCCTCAATTCATCGAACAAAAGGATATACACCGCTGACATTTGCACGGCATAACAAGCAGCGTTGTACCTTGTTGATCACCGCCGTCACAGCACACTCACAACAAAGAAAAACGTGGCCACACTCCTTGCTGTAGAAAGTGGTCGCGCCGCAGTGCACACCACGCATTCTTCTTCCCAGTACAATTGCACAGGTGGCACTAACGTGGATGATGGTGAAACGGTGTAAAAACGCCGCGATTCGCGCAGTTGGAGTCGCACAGTTCTTTCATATTCTTGCTGGTCATCCTCCTGATTGTCTTCTTCGCCCTGTTGCTGTTCGTTTTGTTGTTCAATTCAAACGCTGACAATGTCTCGCCATATGTGTTTCAATTGTGTTTCCAAATGATGGAACTGAAACATGAGAGATGGGATTGTAATAAGTGGACAAAGGGGAGGATTATATATTTTCAAAATAAAATTACCTTTTTCATCCCCCAAACTTTGGCTCGACTGCGCACCTTGACCAGCTGCCACATTATCTAAAAAAAATATTTAATTAAAAAAACCCAAAAATATGACAATGCATAACAGAAAATCATATATGAAAATCAATTACATGCGATAAATAGAATAAATTATGAAAACAAATTTAATAAAATCTGAAAACCTGAATATTTAAATTTCCAGAAATTTTGTACGCCAGTCCATGCTTATAAACGCGCCTTGGCTTGATTCTTTATTTGATCATTTTTAAATGAAAGGGTTTTATAGATTAAATTTGTTCTTATTTAACAATTAAATTGGCTTTTATGAAATAAATGTTTTTTCAATTTAATTTAAAAACCGATGACTTTTAATTTTAACTTAATATATTTATTAAAATGTCACTTGTTAACTTGGTATTGACCCCGCATCCAATTGTTTCTTTTTGGACAATTCTTTTTATATTATATTACTTCGTTTTTCTAAATTTACCATTACTTATTCTTAGTTTTTATTCATTTTCAAAATTACGTGTCATAACTTATCTTTAAAAACATCACAACGTGTTCCTTTGATTAGCAATTTGCTAATGGTTTAAAAAATATATTTTTAATAAATGAGCAAAAAACCTATTAAAAATTTTATCGGTTATTCCCTTTTTTTTTGTTATTAAATATTTATAAATATATACATATTTTATCGTATATGTAATAAATTATAAAGTTCTAAATTTATTTATTTGAAAATTTCATGAAGTAACGAGCATGAAAATGTTTCTTTTATTTATAGTGGAAAAATCAAATAATAAATTTTGACCTATTTAAATTTTTATGGATATCCTTTGATTACCGACAAACTTTTGAATAAATTGCTCCTGGACAAATTTTTATTCTTTGGTTTTTAAGGTATTTTAGAATTGTGAAGGATGTTAAGCCAACAGGAAAACAAATTGGTGATGAAAAAATAAAGATTGTTAAAATATTTTTTAAGAGTTATTTTTTGGTGAATTTAAATTTATTTAGTATGGTTCACTTTTTTTATTTTATTTGTTTATGAAATTCCTTCCAACTTGTTCCACCGCCGCATTTGGTACGCCTTATAAATCACATCTTTGTATCACAATACTTCCGACCTCTTGATTTCTCATTTTTACATTAGTCTTTTTTAATTTTATTGAAATTCAAAATGAAAGGTGCTAAAAGAATGCCTTTTAACCAGAGGTCGCATTTGTCCTTATATGTAAGATTTGTCCTTATTTTGACGGTCCAAATCTTACAAATTTTAAATGCCCTTTTGTAAGATTTGTTCTTTTTCAGCTCTTTGTCCTTATTTTAGTCTTATTTTTTGGATTCAGAGATAAATTCCGATTTGAAATGATAATTTTTGAAATAAAATTACTATTGACGCGAATTTTATAAACAAATCTTAACAAGATACGGCAAAAATTCAAATTTCTCCCACGCCTTTGTAACGACATTTTTTTTTTGTTTTGAATAATCTTAAAAAATAGCAACTTTTAGGCTAAAATCCGTTCGTAATCAGTCCCAATTTTTCAAAATTTTACCGGTGGCGCCTATCGTCACCACCTGACCACTTTTATCTTAGATTTTCTCAAAAGCAACAATTTTTGGTTCAGAATCTGTTAACCAATACATTCAAATTTTCAAAATTTTTCCCGGCGGAGCCTATCGGCACCGTCGACCCCTCCTTTTTGAAATTAAAATTATAATTTCGCATTTCGAAGCCGGAATTGCTCAGAAAAATAGTTGCGGCGATGTTGCTAATGCTTGATTTTGTTGAATAAAAATGCGACTTAAAGTTTTGGAAGCGTGTTTTAAAAAAAGTCTTTGTTTTTGACCCCAAAATCTTATTTTCTGCCTCTGAGTGATTGTTTTATTTGGGAATGGATGCGACCTCTGCTTTTAACTATTATTTTCTCATGTCGATTAATTAATTTTGTATATTTGCCAGTTGTAATTATGATTATATCTACTTAAATTAGATGGAAATTAATAACAATTTTTGAGCCCAATGCCATTGTTATTAAAAAAGATTGTCCCGGTTAATTTTTTCCAAATACTTTTTAACAGTAAAATTCCTCATATTCGTATTATGAAGAGATATATAAGTATTTTATTTATTTATTTGCTCGCCAAAATAGACAAAATTAAAGCAAAAAATAAAAAAATAGCAAAAACATTTGGCGAATTATTTGGGGAAGGATGGGAGGACGGAGCGGAAGAAGTTAAAGTTGAAAATGGGAAAAAATTGGTTTACCCATCCTAAAATACTATTGCATGTAAATTTTTAAACATAAAATTGCGCTTTTACATCAATCATTTTTGTATACAACCAGGGTTGAAAAGTCTGCTTATTTCAAAGAAATGTGCTTATTTGGAGGAGTCGCATCATAGAAACTGAAAATGTGCTTATTTCTAAGATTATGCTTAGTCGGTCTCGGTGTCATCACGGTCGATGAGGCGATGACGAAAGAACGTTGGAGCAATGACTAAGCATATGATTAATCGGAAAGCAAAGCGGAGAACGGAACAGACGCATATTTAATAACCAAATTTACTCTATTTTGTATCATTCATTCATACGAAAAGGAATTGAGAGCAATTGATTGGGTGTTTTGAGAATTAATAAATTTGTTAGGAAATAATAAAAGGGTTCTCCTAGTCTTTTACTAGGAAAGATTGGCCTGATCCCTTATGATTAAGTGATAGGTGCGATAAAGTGGTGCAACGGCCAAAGGATACTGGTGTATTATTTATGGTAAAGAAAACCCTTTTGAATAATGTCTGAACCAATAAGAACCGCTTTAGGAACTATGGTGGAGAATTTTATTAATAGAATAGAGAGACTTAAACTGATTATTGGAGCTCAGCAGCGAACTGAAGAGGGAATAACTTTGTTAAGGGAAGAAAGAGTACTCCTAACCGGGTTAATAGAACGAATTTAAAAGAAAAATAATGATTGGGACTTACTGATCAGAGCAATAGGAGAGGAAGCTCAAAATGAAGGAAAGATACCGCTTATTTACCCATCAAGGGTGACATTTTTATGATTGGGTTGAAGAGCGAAGTGAGATGGTTAGTAAAATAAATATAATTTTAGCTTACGAAGATGAGGAAAGCCTAGCCAGCAGTATTAAGTCAATAAGATTATTAGAGCAGGAACCAAAACAGGAACTAAATGCTAAAGGTATTGAAAATGTACAAGTCAATGGGAATGCACTAAATGGAATTAACGGAAATTTTTTTCGTGCAAATAATCGTGAGCCGAGAGTTGGCAGCGATAACGTGAATTTCCCAAAAGCGACTTGGCCATACTTTGAAGGTGACCCATTATTATGGCCCGCGTTTTGGCAGCAATTCAGTGCAAATGCTGGAGACAAAGAAATTCCCGAAATACAAAAAGGCTCGTATTTACTTATGAGCCTAAGAGGGAAGGCAGAGAGGGCAGTAAAGGGATTTTTAGCCACCGAGGAAAATTATAGATTAATTGTTATTACCCTAAAACGACAATTTGGTGACTTAAAAATTATTAGAGAGTCACTTCAAAACGAGTTACTGAATTTACCTATTGCTAATGAATCTGTTGGATCGCTAAGGTCGTGTTTTGAAGATTTAGAGAGAATTTGCCGACAATTACATAATTCGGGCCTAAGTGAAGGTGAGGATGGTGAATTTATGCTAATAGCAGCAAAAAAAAGTTTCCAAGAGCGATTATTCTGGAGAATTTGAAAAAGGAGAAAGAGTCGGGTACAAAATGGAAAATAAGAGATGGCGAAAAACTCTCCATGATGTCATATCGCTACGAGAGAAGCAATTCGGTGTACACGCAGTCTAAGCAAAGAAGGAAACTTCAAGGTAAATAATGGGGTTAAACACAATGGATTCCGCCAAAATGGGTTTAATCAAACGGGCTAATTCCGGAGAGTTTTTAGTATACAGACAGGTGATCGGAGTGTGGTAGCACGACAGGGCAAATCACTGACAATGCACGGTCAGGGGCAATTCCTAATTGTTTTTTTATGTGGTAGAGCACATTGGGCAGCTAATTGTAGACAAATGGTGAGTAGAGAGGCACGACTTAAAATTATCAATAAACAAGGTAGGTGTCACAAATGTCTATAGGAAAGGACATAGTAAATTTCAATGCAATGGTAGAAATTGTGTTAAATGTAACAATGATCATCATAAGGTAGTTTGTCCAAAAGGCCAAAATGCACATAAAACAGGAGCAAATGCGACCGAACTAGGGAATCGGAGCAATTACAGACTTGGAAGAGAAACCCAGGAAACAAAAAATTGGAATGCTATGTCAGTCACCAATATAAAAAATGAGGAAAAGGAGTTCTATTAATGACAACAAGAGTAAAGATATTTTCAGGCAAAAGTCAGACACGTTATATTTCTGTACTTCTATTTTCCGACGCTGGCAGTCAGTCATCATTTATTACGGATGGTTTAATAAGAGAATTGAGACCGCCACGTGTTGGTAAAGGGTTTTGGATTTGATGCTATACGTGAAAAACTTCAACAAGAATTAACTCACCTAAGTATTTTATAAATTTTGAATTAGAAAATGGCGAGAAAGAAGGAATAATTATCAGAAGAATTGATAATATTACCAATAAATTAAAAAGGGTAAATTTAAATTCAGCAGAAACTTAACTAATTGAGGAGAAACCAGGTATTCTGATAGGGATGGCAGAATTTTGGAAATTTATTAGAGAATTTTCTCCAATAACAGAAAAATTATTTCGGATTTATACAATTAAATGATATGCTATTTAGTGGGCCAATTGAGATGCCACAAGTACCAGGACTTTTAATGAGATCACGAATTCCTAAAATAGCATTGTGGGGGGCATACAAAGGGGGGAGAGAGAAATGGATGGGAATGGAATACGCCAAAACACAATAGCAACAAGTGATAACGGGACACAACGGACGAAGCAGGAAATCCAATTTCAATTTCCAGCAGTACTTCTTCAGCCGGCGGAGCAATGACAATTGCAGCAGGAGCGGGTGAAGTATCCGGCCAGAAAAATCCGAATTTAAATGGTTAAAAAGTAGAAATGAAAATAAAAAGTGCGGAATTTCAGGAGTTATGTTAGAGACGGACAAATGGGTTTCAATTGGATGCCGTAAATTGGGCACAGTTACTAAAAACAGCGGTGGTTGTGCCAATTGGACAAGGATGTTCTAGCAGTTCGGCAAGTGATTTTTCTGTGGCGACTATTTCTGGGGGCGGACAACAGGAGCAACCGCATCTGCAACAACAGCAACGGCATCTGCAACAGCAGCAACCGCATCGGCAACAGCAACAGTCACAAACGCATCCTTACCACCGCCAATCATGGGGAAGAGTGGCCCTGGAATCCCACCCCGCAGATCCAAGTGCCCGCCGAGATTAGCCGCATCCTTATGCGTCGACTGGCCCAAGAGAGAGAGCATGCGTTCGGCCTGGCAGCCACTATTCGCCAATGGAACCCACCGTTGGCGCTGATGCTTTTGTCACTGGAGGCTTTCTTTGGCAATTTTCTGACGATGATTGGCAACAAATTCGAAGGAGGGCCGCCGTTTCCGACGATCTAAAACGGCACCGCGGGAGTGTCATCGCGGTCGATGAGGCGATGACGAAAGAACGTTGGAGAAATGACTAAGCATATGATTAATCGGAAAGCAAAGCGGAGAACTGAAAAACGCATATTTAATAACCAAATTTACTCCATTTTGTGTCATACATTCATATGAAAAGGAATTGAGAGCAATTGATTGGGTGTTTTGGGAATTAATAAATTTGTTAGGAAATAATAAAAGGGTTCTCCTAGTCTTTTACTAGGAAAGATTGGCCTGATCACTTGTGATTAAGTGATAGATGCGATACTCGGTTCGGCGCGCTCAGTTCGGCGCGAGTCGGAATTTTTGTAAATTTTGAATCAACTTTTTTATAGTGGGGTAAATTTTTTCAATTTTTGGGGGGCTAATAGAGATCACAAATAGCATTCAATGACACTAAGTTTAAAGTATTGGTTGCCTATGAAAAAAATTATGGCATCCAAAAGTTGGCTCGCGCCGATCTGAGCGGGCAGAACTGAGTGATCCCGATAAAATTGCACAATTGTGAAACACGTATTAAAAAACAATTTGTCTTATACGGCCAGGCATCAGGCGTTCTTCTTGGTCTCTGACAGTAATGAAATTGTCTGGAGTAACATTTAATGTTTTTCGTTCTCCATTGTTTTCTTCCATTGTTATCAGGAAAGAACCCTCACCCTGACGTGTAGACTTAATGATTCCTGAACTTGTTGTGCCATCACTCATTTCAATAACAATTGTTGCACCAACATGAACTGAAATGAGGCATTAATGAATTAATTACTTGGGCTGCAGAAAATATGGAAATAAAATCGCAAAATATGGCCATAAAATGCGAATTTAACGTAAAAGTAAAAATAAAAAAAAACTATGATAAATTGGCTTTTTTAAGCAAAGACAAAAAATAAAAATTTTATAAAAATTCTAAATTTCGAGAAAATTTTTCAATTACTTTAAATTTGTTTTTTGTCAAATTCGTACCTAAAATTTTTTTTTTAATATAAAGTACTTTTTTGAAAATTTTTAACAGTTGATTCTTAGGGGTGTATTTTTCTTTTTATATTGCATTTTTCTCATGAATTTTTCAAAAATACCAAAATATGGACTTAAAATATGGCCATAATGCCAAATATGGGCAAATATGAAATGGACATTACGAGTTCAGGAAAAATATGGATTTTCATATGATTTGCAGCCCTATTAATTACCTGTAATTTAAGCCAATTTAGGGAGCAAAAAATTGTGATCTCTTTTAAATGTATATAATATTTTATTTTATAAATTATTTCTTTATTAGTCAGTTAATTTTTTGAATTCAAACCTATCTGCCGCAGATCTAAATTAGATAAATTTATTATTTTTTAAATAAATACTGAAAATGTATAAACTGTTATTTAAAAAAAATGGTCCTTGTCGGGTTTATGCGTCCTATGGCAAATTATGCGGCTCATGACATTTTATGCGGCCAATCGAATTATTTCATAAAATAGCAAACAAGTAAAATACGGATTCATTTTTAAACTGAATACATACAGTCATGGTCATATGATTAACCCAGCACAAAAATTTTTGATACCAGAGATTGTTGGTCAAGAAATATTATTAGCTTAACTTTTGATGCTGATCTGAAAATGTATTTACACCGAAATGATCAGATCACTCCTTCATGGTGACCTGAAAACCCGGAAATGGCTTGTTTTCGGAGGAAAACGACTAGGCCTATCAGAGAAAGATCACATAATTCTCTACATAAAGTCCCCTTTGTCTCTAAGCCCAATTTTCAATGTGCTATGGGAGGAACAATCCAGTCTTCAAAAATACTTTTTGATGAATCTCGGCAGAAACAAGTCGTAGACCCACCAGCCCAAAAGCAAATATGAAGAACATTTTGTGCTCTTTCTATGGACTTCGTCGTTTTCCGCATAATTTTTTTTTGTAACCCCCTAGGAGTTTTTTACAAAAATTTTCAAGATTTCAAGCCATTTCCGGCACCATCAAGGAGTGAGTGATCTGATAACTTCGGTGTAATACATTTTCAGGTCAGCATCAAAAGTTAATAATAATGTTTTTTGGCCAACAAGATATCGATTTTTAAGACTTTTATAAAACTGTGTTAATATGACCACCCAAAATTAGGGATGCTTACACTTTGTCTGCTCGCATATTGGCCAAAGAGAATTAATGCAATGCCACATATTTAGTATCATTTGATAGCCGGTTGAATAAGCTACCGATTCGTGGAACGCATCTAACATGTGCTCATAGTAAAAAAAAATAACGGTTAAATTTATAAAAAATATGTTTTGTTTGGATGATAACGACGGATGCATAATGTAGTATGTCATGGTATGCATAAAATGTCATGATAAAACCGACAAGAACCAAAACCATAGCTTTTTGAACTGAATAGCATGGCAATAAAAAATTAAAAAATGACCAGTTGGTCCTTCAGACGTCAAATGTGACACCAATGAGGACCCTACACGATAAAGGCCACCAATCACTGCAGCGGCGCCATCATATAGCCGTTCGCCTTTAAATTAATATTTAAATTAATTTCAATGATTCTTTACGACGTTATGAATAGACCAAATAGGCCGAATCCCTTTCATCCAATGTAAAGCTTTGGATTATTATATGTTGGATCATCATTTTAAAGATTTTTTATTAAATTTTCAAAAATTTTCTAGGCGGCGGCTATCGACACCGCCGGCGCTGATTTTATTAAAAATTTAATGTTTCAAGTTCAAAGCCAAATAGTAAAAAATACTGCCGTAAATATAAGTAACAATACATAATTAAATGACATTTTAGTATTGTGTCACGTGTTGCGAAAAAAAAAAATGAAAACCCCCCGACCCCGACTAATTTTGCTCACCCTTACCCCGACATTTATCAACCCCGACGTCGGGGTTGCAACCCTAATTTAAAGTGTTGAACTTATTATTATGAAAAGCGCGAATTTGTGGCAATTTCAGGGGAAAATTTCGGACGATATTCAATTCGTTTTTCACAACTCCTTTTTTTCTCGATTCGTTTTTACGTGTTCTAAGTATAAGAACTATCTAACCTACCACTGTCTGCGCTTCAACGCAATTGTTTTTTTGTTTAAAAATTATCTTTTTTATAAGAAAAAATTAGAATATTTTTTTTAAAAAAACCTAGCTTACAATTTAGTTATTTTTTTTGTGAATCTTAATATTTTTTCTTGCATTTTGAAAAGGGTTCAATAAAAGCCCGGTGGCTCAATTGGAAGAAAATCAAATTTTTAAAAAATTTTTGAACTTACGCATAGGAATCGGACTTGAAGTAGGATAGTATGCATCATCTAAAATTTGGGTTAATCAATTTTTGGGGCTCAAAAAAGCCCGGCAGCTCAATTATAATTAAATTAAATATATTTTTTTTAAAGAAATTTTAAAAATTTATATTAACATACGCATGGGAAATGGTCTTGAAGTAGGATGGGATGTACCATCTGAATTTAAGGTTCTTGAATTTTAAAAAGGGGTTCAAAAAACGTACCGGTGACTAAAAATTAAAAAAAATTTCGTTTTAAAGCCTTTTTTGAAATTTTTTGGTGCCTATTTTAGTACCTTTTTAGCGATTTTTGGTGTCTTTTTTGCGGTCTCTATTTATGAGTCATATTTTTTTAAATAGGTGGTATTCAAACGGAGTTAGGAATTTGGAAAAATGTATGCACACAAATCGCGAAATCTGAAAAAATATGGATTAAAAAACCATCCTAGAAGCTTCAAACCAAGCTAAAAATATTTTTCGTGCGGTTTAAGCGTATGCCAATTCAGGAAAAATTGATTTGAAACACATTAAAAACCTAAATAAATTTTTTTCAATTATTATTTTACAAATTATTAATAGTTAATTAAGCAGGTTCATGGTTTTATTTACCATAAGGAACATGATGTGGCGGAGTATCTTGCATTCGTAATACTAAAAAAAACTTTCTTTTTTTTTTATAAAACCGTTATAACAAACAATTAGACGAAGACGGAAACATAAGGCAGGCGGCATTTCTTGAGACATCCTTGACATTGGAAGAGGGCTAGCCTTAATGATAGTACAAAAAATTTATAATTTAACAAAAATATTTTTCAAAAAAACATTTGGTTTTAAATAATATCTTATTAGAACTCGATGGCTTTCATATTGGAATTTTGGGTGTCATTTTTGTATATTTTTTCCTTGATCGAGTTACACATCAAAGAATGGCCTATACTAATCGGCAATTAAATGAGTTTTTTCATGGGGTTTGAACAGTAAGCTAATAAGCGAATTCGACAATACCATTTTCGAACAATGGAATTAAAAAATACTGATGTAAATGGTATTAAGTATTAAAGCGAAAATTTTTATTAATAAATTTGTTTTAGGTGGCACTTCGATTAGAGGAGTTACTCAATTAGATGGGGTACTTCAACTTTTCAATCACTCTTAAGGGGGTGCTTCAATTAGAAGGGTGCTTTTATTAGAGGAACAACGGTGTATGGTAATAAATTCATTTACCCCTGTGGATGAACTCGCGCCAGATGATGATGATGCACCATCCCCAACGTTCACTTCCGCTCGACAGACCGGGCATGTTGAGTGAGTGGGGTCCGCAAGCCTCAAAATAATGGTTTAATAAATTTTCGAAAAAGTAGGACCAAAATTATTACCATCTATCAATGCATTCTGTGTGAAACTTGTGCTAAAAAAGTAAACAATTATACATCCCTAAGGATCGGTCTAAAAAATTTCAAAATTTACACCCCTAAGGATCGGCCAAAAATTTAAAATTTACACTCCTAAGAATAGACTTTTCAAAGCCGAAAATTTTGGCCAAAATTTATCAAGAATAAAATTTCTTAAAAAACCAAAATTTTGAAGAAATGCATCGAATTTTTTGCCCGAGAATTTTGAAATGTACCTCATTTGTAATTGCAAACAACAATTGGAATAAAAAAATTTTGTATAGTGGCATAAAATTTTTCACTATTTCGTCACTATTTTGAATTTTTTCTCACTATTTTGCAACTATTATGGCATTTTTTCACAAAAACTTAGTTAACTATTTTGAGATTTTTCGTCAATAAAAGTCACTGCCCTACTGATTGTATCGATACTTGGTTAGTATCAAAAGAAATGTGTCATGAAATTTTTTATATTTTTTTTTCAGCGCTTACTAAAAAATTCAAGCCTACTGAAAAAGTTTTTCCAAAATTGCTATAAAAATGTTTTTTGTTTCAACGTAATATTATTTTCTTCTTGTTATTGGTGTAAAATTTTGTGACTCAGCCTCCGTAATGTCAATCATACGAATTTCGAAAAGTATTCTTGCGACGAATACATTTTTTCAATTATTTTACCGACCATGCAAGGTAGTCGTCTAACAGAAGCACCATCCCGCGGTTGTTCATCCATGCAAATTGAACAATTCAGCTGATCGTCATTTCCACTTGATTGGTTTGAATTTTGATTGGTTGGGCGCCGCGGAGCAGCACCAATTGGAGAAGGATCTAATCCAGGGTTGCCTGATGAATATTCTCAAAAGCATTCATTTAACAAGCAAAAAAGCATTATATTTTATCAAAAAAAAATATCATTTTAAAAAAGTTTCCATGAGCAAAAAAAAAAATCTGTAGCCACCGGAGGAAATTTCGAAAATTCTTTATTTTAAGAAATAGGGATGGGTTTTTTAGTTGCTAAAAATCATGAAATAGTTAACGAAATAGTTGCTAAAAAACTCCCAAATGTTAAAAGGTTATTTTTCTCCAAAACACTTAAAACCAACATCATTACCTATTTCCTTAAATTATTAAAAAAAAGTTATTTTCATAAAAATCTGGGAATAATTTGTTAAAATGATTTTGGAATTTTCACTAACTGTCAACATAAATTTGAAATAATATTTGCATCGACAAAATTTTTTTTCATTAAAAAAAGCTGAGGGGTGCATAGTTGATAAACCCCCAAAATAGTTGGAAATATGTGCTAAAAAGGCGCTCTAAATCAAAATTGAACCCAATTTTGCACAAGTATTATTTTTGAGGCTTAAAATTACTTTTGGTTTTCAAAAGTTCAAAAATTTAATTATAAAAAATACAAAAATTATAAAATGTCATATAAATGGTACACACCGTTTGGTTCTATTTGATATTCGTCGTCCTGCATTTTTTGTGCAATTTTTTCATCAGTTTCACCATGACCATGTCCACTAGGTGCTAATTGATTCGCTTTTTCTTCTTCTTCTTGAAGAATTAACGCGAGAATTTCATCTTTGGGATGGGATTTTTATGTATTTATATACGGAAAATGCATAAAAATATTATAAAAATTAATGAAAACGAAAATCGTTATTTAAAAACAAACCATTTAACGTAGGTTGATGCGCTTCATGTAGAGTTAAAGCGAGTATTTCATCTTTGGGATAGAATTTTTATGTACTTAAAATCACGAAAATATAAAAAAAAATATGCTAAAAATTAATGAAAATTGTCAAAAATTTCACTATTTAAAATTAAACAATTTATGCGCGCTTCTTAACCCCTCTATTTTTTATTAATTTCTGACAAAAATGGTCACTCTTAAAAGCAAGAAATTAATAATTTTCGTGACAAACCAAAAATTGACAGTATAGGAAAAAGCAACAGACACCATTTTTAATTTTTTTTAAATAAAAATATTTATTTTAAATACCATTTAACGTAGATTGATTTCTTCTCGCAGGTCGATTTCGAACTATTTAAAAATGAAGTTATATATTTTTTATAATTATTAAATAATTACCCGGTTCTATTTGCATAAATTGCAAAGCAAAAAACAAATACAGAAAAAGAAAAAGAACAATAATCATTTTGTATGAGTTTGCTACTTTGTTTTGAAATATTCTGTTATGGTTTATTGTTTAAGAAATTAGGCATTTTATAATTCATTTATAATATAAACAACAATATTACTTTGAATTAGTATATAGAAAATACATATTATATAACATAACTTAAAGCCGTTATATAATTTGTAGTAGTTAAATTTCAGTTATTATCTAATATACATGTTTGTTTTAACAATATTATATTTTTATGAAACAACACAAAAAAAAAGATTATAAATTCATGAGAAATGAGAATCAATAATAGAAGCATACCCCTTTAATTCATGGTTTTTTTTTAATTTTATTTTCTTTAATAATAAAAATCTAAATTAGTAATAAAAATAAAATTAGCTATTATATACTGACAAGTTTCGGAGGACAACGCCTGTCCATATGAAATGGCCTAGTTCGGGATCGTGCTGCGATTCACCGCAGCAAAATTTAAGAAAAAATGGGTATCAGTCTCACTAAATTTTAAAATATTTCCCATTAAATTATTAACAACGCCGGGTCTCTTTTTTCAAAAAACCGAAATGCTCTTGAGATTTTTGCCTGGTTGGAGGGCTAAAGTTGATAATTGGGAAAACACGCCAGTGGATGCCAGGAGCAAAATATCATTTCTTGGCATTTTAGTATACTTTCAAACGATTTAAAAAAATCACACAATTTGGGCAACTTTGAGCAAAGTTATGAAATTTTGTTTTTACCAATTTACAAAACCATATGGGGGAGAAGCCCTATTGTTTTGACCAAATTCAATTTTACTCGAACACTTTAGAAAATTGTTTAAAAAATACTTGCAAAATATAGTTAAAATAATTACTGATCAATTCTTATATGTCATATTGGGTGATGCGACATTTGCACCGTCGAGTTCGTAAATTCCGTCACCTATGCGCGCGCTAAATGCGCCATTTTTACCTTTTAAGAAAGAACAAAATTTAAACAATCTTGGTAACATATAATAGCCCGTGAATTGCTTTATTCGCTTTTTGCGATTTATGTAAATTTAATGGCCGGAAGAGTGGACCAGACCCCCACCTAACAACTATTTTTATTCAATTTTACACAATTTTCTTCATTTTCACAAAAATGGTAGTCATAAAATTTAATAAAAGTAAATTGTAACAAAACCATATTATCGCAATTTACTTTTGGCAATTGCTGTTATTTTTTGGCACTTCAAAAAATATTTCACCGGATGACAAAAATTTGCCAGGCAAAATTTAACCAATATACTTTGATAGGATTACCAGTGGCAAAAATTTGCAAAATGAACATAAAATAAGCAGAACATAGGTAATAGCCCAAAACATTCACCAAAAATTATGATTAACAATGAGGGAAATATGCGTCGATTGCGCTTTTAGGAGGCCAACTGTTTGAAACTGAAGAAAAAAAACAGTGAAATGGCAAAATTTGAGACGTGAAACCCTAAAATGGATGTATGAGCTCGTGGCTTTGCGTCTTAGTCAATAAATCTCTAAAGATCAAAAATTTTTATTTCCTAATATACCTAATAACAATTTTCTTGCATTGTTGCAATATTATAATAAAAGTACATCTCAAATTTTTCAGCAGAAAATTTTATAATTTTTAAGAAAATGCTAAATTCATAAAAATAATATTTTATTCTCAGCCCCATAAAATATTCAAATATTTTTGTTATTATACCGGTAACAAATCTCCAATTCTACCAGTGACCATGAAAAATGGCATTTTGAAAGAATTGTCATAGAAAAGCCAAACTTGTCCAAAACCAAAGCATGAACAGATAAAAATAATAAAGCAAAAATAAGGGAATTGCTTCACTGATTTTGGATTTGGACTAAAATAAATAAATAAATACGGTGTTGTTGGAGTTCACGTTGATGAAGTCATTTGTTTCCATAGTTAATCGAGTTGAGTAAATTTTAAGTTTTTTTTAATTCAAATGATAAATAAAAATTTTCTATTGCAATTTAGCCTTAGTATAAGTATATGGTGAAGTTTTTTTCTTGCCCTCTAAATATAATTAGGGAGGATAAAAGGGCGAGAAACGTTAAAAGAAAAGTTAATTAGAGGTTGAGATTATTTGAATCACAATCAATTAGCCAAAATTCCATTTTTAAGTGCACAATTTAAAAACCTACGAAAGAAATTTTGAAGAAAATTGAAATTTAATGTCATATGAACTTTTGATAATTTAATGTTTTCGCGGTTTTTTTTTTTTTTGCTTTCTATAAGTGCAAGGGGCCGGCACCCCTTCACGGTGCGCAAACGTTCTTTAACATCTTTTTAATAAATTTCATTGGAAATTTTAAGGGTTTAGCTTAGTCAATTTTTTCCCTGTATTTAATTAGAAAAAGAAATACATGAGAGCGGGATTGGTTGATATTTTTATTTGAAAAAACTAACGAATAGTCTTTTAATCTGTAAAAGGTTTGTATCTTATTGTATGAAACAAAATTACTTAACTTTAAATGTAATTAGGGTTAATAGGGCAATAAACGACGAAGAACTGAGAGTTGGTGAATCGAGCAATTAAGCAGCTTAAAGTAAAAGAATACCTAATGACGCAATTATTAATCTTTTTATAATAATTATTAAAAAATAATTAAAATTCTTACTATTTTTTTCTATATAAAACCCAGAAATTATAAGCAAAGGAAAAGAATACTTTCGCTTATTCGCTTAAATAACTGCTTAATTTCCATACTTAATCGAATGTCTTAAAAAAATTAATGAAAACAAAATGAGTATTAGAAGCCAAAATTTAAATTAGTTAACAACGAAGGCAATGAATATAATAAAATGAAAAAGATCAAACTTGAAAAATGAAAAAATTAAAATTAATTAAAGATTATTTTATATAATATTGGAATGATGTGATAATTCGTCATGACAACGTTTCCTATCTCCGATGGAGGGTCGAGAAATGGTGCCATTGGGAAGCGGCGAATCTTCGCTTTCCCCCTTTCATTGCCTTCAAGCGGCACATTCATTCATGTCGATGAAAATTTTGGAACTTTTCCTGTTTTGTCATTGTTGAAAAATTTTAATAAAAATGCAACCCCGTTTATTGATTTTTTATGCCTAGAAGTTTTTTTACCGTATTCTCATTTGTTTCAATTTGTCAAACGGAGAGCAAAACTAAACAAATTAGTGCGAGAACTTTTATCGCATCCGATAGAGAGTAGAATATTTTTTTTCAAATCACGATCCGCGAATTGGACCCGGAAAGCTTAAAAATCCTGGTTTCCCGGACGCGTAATCCAGTTTCCAAAATGTCAACCCGGATCAGGATTGTTCCTAAAAAAACGTAATAGTAAATAAAAAATGCTTCCAAAGCTTAAAACTAAAACTGCGATATATTCTAAGAGAATAAAATCAGTGAAAATGACTCATTGGTTTTATTTTTCACCTTTACTTGAGCTCATATTTGTGTATTTTTCGGCTTAATTTTTAAATTTTCTAAAAACAATGGGCAGGTCAGGTGGTGCCGATAAGCATTGGGGAATTTTTGAGATTCATTTGTAAAAAGTCAAGGTATAAGGCGTCCGGTGGTGCCGACAGGCGCCGCCGGAGAAAATTTTGGTGTAATTTTATTTTTATATAATAATAAATAATAAATCTGAGGTTTGTCTCGAGTTGGTATTGTTAAGCCCTTTTTTTACATTGTATTTAGGTACTAGTTTAACAATTTGCAATTTGAATAAGTTAATATTTTTAACGCATAATTTTAAATTTATTTCAGTATTTGTTTGCTTTTTATTCCTATGCCAAAGTTTTCCAAATAATGATTCCTAGACCGCATAAGGTGTTCGCGTTTTACTTTTTAGTGGAATTCTTCTTATTAATATATATATTTTTAAATTTAATTATTATTCTCGTATTCTTTCATTTTTATGTGAAAAATTCCTAATTTTCAAATTGTACACTTTCGGAAGGCAAATCCGGTTTACGTTATTAGGATAAATTCTATAATTTTAATTATTAGATTCGGAATCGCAGTTTCATTATATCAAATCGATTAAATCTTAAAAATGAGTAGTAAACTTTAAAACATTCTTACCGTATTTTAACAAATTGTATAAAAATGTAATTAATTTCTGGGTCGCTTTTTATAGAATCACATATTAGAATAATAGTAATAATTTTATTAATCTCAATAAAATTTTTTTGTATACTTTAGAATTTTTCTGAGCTTTTTTAAACAAATATTTTTTAACTTTATTATAATACCTTGCTCTTAAATATATTTATCTAATATTTGGAATGGTCTTACCAATTTTTTTATTTATTTTCAAATTTCATCATTTTATTTGATTTTTTATCTATGTAATCTTTTAATATGTGTTTTAAAGTTAAAGGATTGCAATTCAAACATATAGGTATTGATGATGAATTTACTACTTGTTTCGAACAAATTTTCGACTTGTCCAATTGGCCACTGGCTATTTAATCCTTGAGTCTCCGAATTTGGGCATGTGAAATGTTCCATTAGAATATTTTGTTCAATTCATTTGGTAAGAGTACAAGGAGTGGCTCATAAATTTAGGTGCAGAAAAGACATTCTTTCCCATGAACAAAAATTGATTGGCCAGCAATTGTGGTTAGATGGGGGAAAAAATTTAATTCAAGAAAATTGCGAAAAAAAGACTTCGTACTTTTGTCGTAAGCAGTTAAAATAAGTATTCAAAAATAAAGACCATTTTCATAAGCCATTTGGAACTAGTGGGCACCTTTTGCCGTGAAAGATAATTTTAAATTATGAAAACCTTTAAATTTTATTTCTTTTTTATTTGCTTTTTTGAGCAATATAATAAATTTTAAATTAATTGTTTTATAGGGTTTGCATTATATCTTAAATTATTAAAATTAATTGTTATAAAACCAAGTTTTTTGTAAGTTATGTTTTAATTACCGGCAAAGATATTAATTAAATTTTGAAAATAATATATACATTTTTCATTTAAAATTATCTTTTTCCTATAATTGGAAATTTTTTAGAAGAATATTGATTATTTTGTTTTTGTTATTAATATTTTCTTCTCGTTGATAGACATAGTTTCTGTAACTGCATCTGTATCTGCTAAACGGGTGTTTTAAATTGAAATTTCGCTCAAATGAAGAGGATAAATTAAATTAAATTCCTCATTTAAATTTTCATTTATTTCCCCATCATTGACTTCATTCAACATTGTTGTTAATTAACCTTAAAATATTTAAAATTTATATTATATTGCATATTAAGAAATGTTGTAATTAATAAATTGTTTTTGTATTTTAATTGGCATTTTCATTTTTCTTTTTAAACCTTATAATTATTCATGAAAATTTAATTTAATCATTTTTGGATAATTTTATTTATTTCCATCCTTTTATTTGACACCTCATTACCTAATCTTTTCTTTTAAAAAAGAACATTTAAATAAAATATTCTGCAAGCTAATCTAAGATAAAATTTAAATTCTCGATTGCATTGCTTTTTTTCGTAACATTGGTACTCCATCCTAATATAATAAAGTTATTTTTGTTATATATAATTTTTTTTTTCAATTATAAATTTTTTTATCTAATATAAATTTTTTGTTTATAATTAATTTTATAGATTTTTTTTTATTTAACAAACCATTTAAATTTATCGTTAAAAATTCTTTCCATTTTACTCCTTTCGTTATTGAGTATTTTTTTCCTTTTCCATTAATTTTTTCTTTTTTTTGTATAGAATTTTTGGATTAGTTTTCGTTTTTTCTCATCATTTTCATGCTGATCAATGCTTTTTTTCTTATTTGACACATTGATTTTATTCAAATAATTGTTAGAAAAAGGCGAATAATAAATAAGAAATTGGTTTATATTTATAACAGGGGGGTTTTCACCCGAATTTTCCCATATTTTATGCCATTTTCAGGTTTCTGTTTACCATAAAGATCCCCCCATTCACACTGATGTAAAAGAAGGCTATAAATAAGCCTAAGCTTTAGGCAAAATTTAATAACTAAATGCATACACGTAATTTCTTAGAAATCAAAACGCATTAACTTTTGGCCGCCACTGTAACAGAGCCTGAATTTAATAATAAAAAGCGGGATTTCGAACTGAATGAAATTCAACTAGTTTGATGTCATATAAAACAGGGTTGCCGCGTGTTACCCGTAACCCGAAACCCGGGCTTTTCCCGACCAGAAACCTGAACCCCGACTCGAGCTATTTTCAAAACCCGACATGAACCCCGAGAATTGGCTGGGGTCCGGTGGTGCCGATAGGCGTCACCAGGGGGAAATTCCGAGAATTTATGGCGAATTTATTCCCAAAAATTGGTCTATTTTTAACGTGCTGAGTCGTTCCACAAAAAAGCTCAGTGTGGGCGATCCACAAAAAGGCTCAGTGATTGATAAAAATAAATTTAATATAAAAATTTTAATTTTTAAACTGCAATTGTAATTTTGATTTAATTTCTATTGGATGTGTTATAAAAAAGAATTTATAAATTTTATTACATAGATAAAAAAGGAAAAAATCACAAATTAATTGAAGACAATTGATAAGGTGCTAATTTTCTTTGCATTTCATGAAAGATTTTATAATTTTCATTCCCGAAATAGCGAATTAATTGATAACATAAGAATGTCATAGTAAATTTGAGTATTTAAGCCAATGAGCCTTTTTGTGGATCGCCCACACTGAGCTTTTTTGTGGATCGCCCACACTGAGCTTTTTTGTGGATCGCCCACACTGAGCTTTTTTGTGGAACGCCCACACTGAGCTTTTTTGTGGAACGACCTAGCACCTATTTTTAATCCTATCGTTAACATTCTTAAAGGAATTAAGTCAGTGTTTCGATTTAATTTTGAAAATCCTCATCAGATGCCTTAAAATATTTTCATTTGGTGCACAACCTTTAAAATTTTATACCTTATTCGGTTCTCTATCATGTACATTAAATCAGATTCTGTAATTGCTTTGTTAAAACTACGAAAAAATAATGAACAAAAATAAGGCCTAAAAAGTGCCTAATATTTTTGAAAATTTAAAGTTCTTCCATACAATAAACAATAACGAATCTTTAAATTTAATATATCATTCAATAGCTCAAGAATTCTAGAATAATTTAGACCAAAAAAGCTTCGTAGTTTGACCAGTTTTGAAAAAGTTAGGACTTGAATAGTCAAAAAGAGTTGTGGCCCGCTGTTTTTTTCTACTTCGCATTTTTCGAAATTGGGTTTTTGGCACCCTAGCGCCGCGATTCATTACACTCGCTCGGAATAAGATCCACAAATTTTGTTTTCTTTCTGGACTATTTTGGAGGCCAGTGCCTTTGCTAAATCTCACAAAACTTTGGAGTCTCTGCGACAAGCCTTGGCCCGGGAATGGAACAAAATGTCCATCCTGGAGGTGCCAGCAATCGTCGAAATTTTTCTCAATTGCCTTCCTTTTGCCTGTTTTTTCACAATTTATTAGCCCGAGCTAATAAAGGGAAAACTTAAGAAATGTATGAGTGAAAGGGCTTCCCTTTCGCTTTCCCAGTGAACACACTAGGAAAAATGCCTATGAATGAAAGGCTGATTCTTTTACTGTCTCTTTGTGGACAGTAAAAGCCAAACGTGAGAGAATGATAATTGCTCTTTATTCAACTTGACATAATTCGAATCTGATTGAACAAAGTGTACAAGTGACTGATGAAAGGGCTCAATTAATTGAGTCCAAATGAATTGAACAGATTCAATCAACAGAGTTCAACAGTGTTCCCTTCAACAGTGAGGAAAATGAGAAAAGACTGGGCTTTTATACCCAAGAGAGAGGCGGGGACAAAAGCTAGAAAAAATGATGAGTCATGCAAGAGAAAAAGGAAAAAATCCATAAATGGGGTGTGGCACACAAAGTAAAATCTAATTCGACCAATAATCAAAAGGTCGTTTAATGAATGGCATCATTGGAAAGCCCATTAAAAATGTTACAGAAAATGTTAAGAGTTTAGTCTATCAAAGAGCTTAGAAAAAATTATTTATATTTTTTTACAAGAATGGAAAGTGGTTATAAACATATGACCATGACTGTAGGTGCCCAAAAAACCTATTCAAACAAAATGGAGATTCCAGAAATTATTATATATTCTTTTAAATTATTGCAAAAATGTTTGATTTGGAGATTTAAGTAGGGTTAAGCCCCGGCATGTTTCGGGGAATTACAAAAGTCGTAAATTGCACTTGAATTAAGATGGAAGTGTCTTTAAATGAGTTTTCAAAACTTTTTTTGTTCTGGAAATTTTGGGCTTTTATCTTTTTTTCGACTTTTTATGAAAATTTCCTTCCCAAGGCACATTTAAAATACATTAAAATGAAGGAAAAAATTAATCTCAAATAGAAAAGGTAAGGAAACGCCCCATGTTTGAACAAACCAAAAATTATACATAAATAGTAAATTACAAATAAGCAAATAAAATTTTCAAATATTTAAACTTGAAAACCCAAAGTAATGGATTTTTTTATTATTATCATTACATAACAAATAAATTTATATGTGCCTTAAATAACAAAACATAATTTTATTAATTTATTTATATAAATTATACGTATTTTGTAAAAAAATTTTCCATTAAAATTTTTAAATAAGTTGCATAGAGAGTAAGGCACTAGCTTTCACCACAGCGGGAAACCCCGGTCTGCCAACACTCTATGGGACCGTAAACTGATGAAGATTCGGGTGACCCAAATCCTTATGGTTACCATGAAAAAGTTGCGCGCGAAACGGGCATAAGCGAAAAATTCGCGCGCTGAATTAACAAAAAGGAACACTGACAGTTGCCTTACAAGCTAAAAAAAGCCCAAACCCGAATAGACAGGATAAAGCAAATTAGGGTCAAAAGATGCCGACTGCTCCTTCGGCGGCACGCAGGTCCACCCTTTTCATTTTCAGATGAAAAAATTTTCACTATCGAGGCCGCACCTAACCATCAAAATAACAGATTATGAACTAAAAATAGCGCTATTTCTCTATTCTGATGAAATTGTCACCCATTCATTTCTTTCATCCTCCGTAATGTTTTGGGCAATAAGCGCGTTGTGCAAAAAACCTTGATTTTCGTGGATTCAAGGGCCAAAATCAACAAAGAATATTTTTTGAGAGAAACCCTCCAAATTGTTTGAAGCCTTAGGCTATGGCCCACTTTGAGCAGCGGGAATAGATTTTCCAGCAAGACTCTGCGCCGTCTTGCAAAGCCCGACACGTCCAGTACTGGTGCCGGACCCATTTTCCTGGATTTATTAGTGCCCAGGAATGGCTGCCATATTCGCCGATTTTAACCCGAAGGATTATTCCATCTGGGCAATTTTGGAAATCAGGGCCTGGTCTAAGGCCCACAAAAGTTTGGAGTCCTTACGACAAGCCATGGTCATGGAATGGGACAAATTTCCATCCAGTAGCTGCGTGCTTTTTTCGGAAAATTTTCCGAGCGTATGCGTCTCTGCATTCGCGTTAAAGGCGGGAACTTTGAAACCAATAGATTATTCTTGTATTAAAATAATAATAACATTTTTGCATTTACTTTAAAAAAAGTCTTTTGGGTCTTTTCTCAACAACTTGGTTTTTTAAGTATATTTTTTCTGATTGTAAGGGCATATATAGTGCGGTTTTTTGTGCATATTTTGCCATTTTGTAGCATATTTATGCATATTTAGCAGTTTTTGAGCATATTTTATGTGCATATTTGGCTTTTTTTGTTGGTGCATATAAATCCCGCCCCTTAAATAATTTATTTATATTTATTCTAATTTAAGATATATTTTGTTTATTCAAGATTAAATAATAACAAATATTTTATATAAGAGATGTATCATCATTCCCTACAAAGTATTAAAAATATAAATGCAAATATATTAGGAATGGACAACATCACAACTTTTTCATGTAAAAGGAGCAATTGCTCGAGTAATTAAATATTTTTTAAACTAATTTCAAAAATATTTTATTTCAAGCTTCTTTATATTTAAAAAATAAAAGACAAATATTCCACAACTTCTTAAAAATGAGCAATATAATAAGAAATATAAATGCAAATTTTTGAATAAAAAGCGAAAAGGAAGTTCTTATATTGCGTGTTCGTGCACAGTAGGGCTGTGCGGGAAATGATTTTTACCGGGAACCGGGAATATGGAACCGGGACGGGAAATGCACCCGGGAACCGGGAAGGAAACCGGGATACGAAAAAACCGGGAAATTTCCCGAGTCGGGAACCGGGAGCCGGGAAATTTTTAACAAATTGTTCTAAATTTTTAAACAAAGCATGCAATTCATTCATCAAAATTGAAATGACAAAAAATTGGTTATTTCGAATGCTTTTCTGAAAAGTCGTAAATCATGTGCGGCTCGCAATTTACGGATTTCTAGAAAATTTTGAAAATTTGGTCTGATTCGTTGACGGACTCTAGCATAAAAATGAGCATTTATGAGGGACACAGGAAAATTTGGGAAAAGAAATTCTTTTTACATCATGTATCTTTCTGTCTTTGACTTCAAAGCCATCTTTAACAGTGTAAAAAATTCCCGAAATCTGGGAAACAAAACCCGGGAACCGGGTCGAGATACGAAAAACACGGGAAATTTCCCGAGTCGGGAACCGGGAACCCCGCACATCCCTAGTGCACAGGGCAATGATTTGGCTTAGAACTAAAAACCAAACAAATAAAGATTAAACTTAATTACTTTATAATACAATATTTCATTTTTAATTTATTAATATAATGTTATAAAAATCAACATCAAAAATATTAAAAATAAATAACCACAAAATACAAAAAAAACTTTTCCGAAAGTGGTGGGGGTAGCTCACTTCCATTTTTGCAAGGGCATGAAAGAATTTATGTCCGCAATTTACTATATGATGGCAAAAAATTTGAATATTTTGGTAAAAATATAAATATATAAAGTTTGACAATTAAGTTAAAGCATCATTTTTTACGTTTTCTAAAAATTAAAAGTTTACATTAATTTTAAAGAAATTTTTATTTTCCCGGGATAGATCAAGGCGGATAGAACAGTCTTTTTAAGTGAATCGTTCACGGCAGCTCATTGGCTAAGCAAAAAGAGCTTTAACAAAAGCCTTTTATTTTAATTAATTAATTCTTTCGAATTTTTCTTCGTCCCTTTTTAGGGTCTTTAAATATTCTTTCGTATTATCCGTTTTAAAGAAATTAATTGTTTTTTTTCATCCAAGCGGAATCGCTGGCGGCCAATCAATTTCTATTCCATAGAAAAGATCTGTCTTTTCTTTTCTGCATATTTTATGAACCAATTCTTGTACTCTTTTTATTTCAAATGGAACACTCCAAATGCTAAATTCAATAAAGTAAATTTAATTTACAGCCCTTGGCTTTAAAAAGATTGATGCCCAATTTAATATCCTTTGGGAAAAATTAAAAAAAAAATCGTAAAAAGGCCCTTTTTCTCTCATTCATCAGTTTAAAAAGAAAAATTTTTTAATTTTAAAATTTCATTAAAGAAGATTACCTATAAAAAATTGATAAAATGATAAAATCATTATTAAAAAAATAACTAATAAATTTTAATACAACAGAGCAAGAAGGACTTGGCGTAGAAAAGATAGTCAAATTTGCCAACTAATATAAAAAACGGTAATTAATTTTATTTATATTTTAAATTTTATTAAATAATATCATTCTATTATTTTTGATAAGTACCCGCAAAAAAATTTTTAGTTTAAAAATGCAGAGAAACTTTTTATTTTTCTTGAAAATTTAATTGTTTTTTTTTTGTAATTCATGAAAATTATAGCATTATAAAAAATTATTTAAGATTTATTAAATAAAAATATGAAAACTTTCAAATATTAAAATATGTTACTACAAATGCTTTAGATAATTCTAAAAAAGTATCAAATAATATAAATCTTAATGTCAGTCGCAAATATTAAATAAGGTCATAATTTAGTACACTCTCAAAGACTATATGCGTGATCAAAAAAACGCAGTCAAAACCACATCAATGGACACTCCAACGCCAGGAGTAGAACTTAAAAATTTCCTTTTAAGTCTATTATCTATCCTATGTAAAAAGCTCTGGTTTGGAATAATGATTAAAATAATGATTAAACAAAAAGTAATAAATTATACAAGATTTTACACTTTTTCAAGCTCGTCCTAATATTATTATTAAAGAAACATCAGTAGGGAAAAATCAAGTAAAAATGGACAAGAATATGGTTTAAAAAAAGGTAATCTTTTCCAAATATAAATGAAATATTACTTAATGGAAAATAACAAAAAATATAAATGATAATTTAAAAAAAATTTAATCAAACTGAATAACGCAAATTAGTTTAGCGTCAAAACAACTTCATGGAGGAATGAGCGCGCAATGGTACAAGATAAACAACAATAAATAAATAAAAATAGCATTATAATTATTTTATCTACTTATTTTAAGCCCTCTTAAAAAATTTGTTTGCGACACAAAAAGAATAGAAAAAAATATGATAAATCACAAGAATTTCAAAACTGGAAAAACCATGGCAAACGAAATAAAAAGTTATTTCTTCCACATTCGAACCCCGTCCAAGAAAATTGCCAAAACTTTTAGGGGTTTTTCGGAAAAGTTATGAAGAATTTTTTTAAAACAGTATATTCATTAGAGTCCCGGAATGAAAAACCCGGAAACTAGGACCGACGATGATCCGGGAACCGGGGAATCGGGACAAAAATCCCATCAGCATGCCTTACTATTATGTGCGAAATTTTTCGAAGAATTAAAAATGCTTCCAACTGTAATGCAAATATTATTCATGACAACACACATGTACTTTTCCCTAAAATAAAATGATAGTAATTGCTAAGTATTTTACTTAAATTTCCTTTTTTAAATTTCAATTACAAGAAATTTTGATGGTCAAAATTTGAGAAAATTCCTATTAACATAACTTAAATTGCGGACATAAATTCTTTCATGCCCTTGCAAAAGTGGAAGTGAGCTACCCCCACCACTTTCGGAAAAGTTTTTTTTGTATTTTGTGGTTATTTATTTTTAATATTTTTGATGTTGATTTCTATAACATTATATTAATAAATTAAAAATGAAATATTGTATTATAAAGTAATTAAGTTTAATCTTTATTTGTTTGGTTTTTAGTTCTAAGCCAAATCATTGCCCTTTGCACTAGGGATGTGCGGGGTTCCCGGTTCCCGACTCGGGAAATTTCCCGGGTTTTTCGTATCTCGACCCGGTTCCCGGGTTTTGTTTCCCAGATTTCGGGAATTTTTTACACTGTTAAAGATGGCTTTGAAGTCAAAGACAGAAAGATACATGATGTAAAAAGAATTTCTTTTCCCAAATTTTCCTGTGTTCCTCATAAATGCTCATTTTTATGCTAGAGTCCGTCAACGAATCAGACCAAATTTTCAAAATTTTCTAGAAATCCGTAAATTGCGAGCCGCACATGATTTACGACTTTTCAGAAAAGCATTCGAAATAACCAATTTTTTGTCATTTCAATTTTGATGAATGAATTGCATGCTTTGTTTAAAAATTTAGAACAATTTGTTAAAAATTTCCCGGCTCCCGGTTCCCGACTCGGGAAATTTCCCGGTTTTTTCGTATCCCGGTTTCCTTCCCGGTTCCCGGGTGCATTTCCCGTCCCGGTTCCATATTCCCGGTTCCCGGTAAAAATCATTTCCCGCACAGCCCTACTGTGCACGAACACGCAATGTAAGAACTTCCTTTTCGCTTTTTATTCAAAAATTTGCATTTATATTTCTTATTATATTGCTCATTTTTAAGAAGTTGTGGAATATTTGTCTTTTATTTTTTAAGTATAAAGAAGCTTGAAATAAAATATTTTTGAAATTAGTTTAAAAAATATTTAATTACTCGAGCAATTGCGCCTTTTACATGAAATGTAGGAAGTTCAGTAGGTAATCTAGGTAGTTTTTAGGATTTTTGCTATATTTCTTATTTCTTAGGTTTGTAGTTTTTTGTGAATGTATGGCACTCAAACCATTTAAAAACCTTTAAAAACCTTGGTGGGTCACTGCAAATACTTTAAAATTATTTATAGAGACGTTTCTTTGCTATATTGTGATGTGTTTCATATGGTAAAAGGTTAGTCATTTGGCTTTTATATCATATTAATTTTTTTATTTGCCGCGCGCAATAACATTATTATGATTTTTTCCATAGCTCTTATTTGTTGAATTATAGCATAACCCGGTAAAATTATGCCATCATTTATTCATTAACGAATTAATGCAATTAAATTTACTGAAAAATAGTAATTGTTATTTGACAATTTTCAGTTAGCTAAGCTTTGCATTATCTTTAAATTTTTTATTTGTTTTTTAAATGTTCTCTTTAATTTAATAAATTAATATTTTTTTCTTCCTTATAATGGCATATAATTTATATCTTTGAGTACCTTAGTTTAGGGTCGAATAATCACCATTATCATACTCTTACTATTTTCTTTAGGAGATTTATAGTTCAAATCGATTCAAATTGTTTATTTTACTATTTTTTGTGTCACTATAAATTTATTTAGTTATATTGAGCCAAAATAGTCAAAAAATTTAAAATAAAAATGATTTGAAAAATGAAGAAATTGTAATTTAAAAAAACCCACAAAAAGCGGCAAATAACGCAATTAAATAAAACCAAGAAACATTTCCAAAAGTACGCGAGCAATTGTTGTGTACATGGATTTAAATATTGGTTATAAAAATATAAGTAATAAAAGAGTAAAGACTTTAAACCCGTATAAAGCCGAAGGCGTAAAGATAATATATTTTCTATTAATTTATATTTAAAAATTTATAAATAATTTAATTTTTATCAACAGCAATAGGTATTTCTTGGGTTGTTTGTGGTATTAAAATTCTTCCATATGTTTTACCCAGTTGCTCTAAAATTTACTTCCAAATTGAGGAAAAATTTTGAAACCGGTCAATGTCAAATGGCCAAGTCCAGTTTTTTGGGTTTTAAACCGGGTTTGTGCCAAGAAAATAATTTGAAAATTCAAAAGTTTAGTAAAAATTGATCAAAAAAACGTTCTACTGCTTTACTTTCTCAAACGGAAAAATAATTAAGGCATTCCAAAATTGTAATCATTACTGAAAATTTTGAATATAATCACAAACTTAAAAATATTTTTTAATAACAAATTAAAATTGGTACTACATAAAAATTAAATAAATATATTTTTTGGCTTTTCTAACTTTTATTAAAGAATGATAAATTATCAATAGAGAATAGAGCTCGAGCCACGCCCTTTACTTGACCGAGCTTATTTTTTTTATTAATGCGTTTAATTAAATTTATAGAGTTTAATAAAAGGATAAATAGGATTTACAAAAAAAAAAAAAAAAATATTATTAATCTTATTTTATTAATTTTTCGATTGGCGCGAAAATTTCTAGTCTGATAGACACCAAAAAGGCCGAAACTATTAAAAGGGCTAACGTAATTCTGCATCACAAATATGGGCCAACAATTATAACGGACAAAATTTACTAACTAAAAAACGCTATTAACTTAAATTCTTTTACAAAATCGGATTAGTAAATTCGGAAAATTATTATTAAAAAGCATAAGGGAAATTATTATTAAAAATCTAAAATACGTTTTTTTGATGAAATCCAAAGTACCTTGGCTTTATGTAAATTATAAAAAAAGAGATCAATTGCCACGAATATTCACCCGAATAAAGAAAATTATTACAAATAGAACCCAGTGACGAAAATAATCAGGCAGTAATTAGCCTTTTATTTCTTTTATTACTCTGTGAAAAAACGATAAACTGATAAGACTTTGTAATACAAAGCTATTTTTGAAGAAAATGATAAAATATCATTTTTTTCAAAATATTATATAATTAATATTTTCTGTGAAATTAAAATGTATAAATGCGGTAAATCTTATAATGGTTAATAGTTGATTTAAAAAAACACATTTCAATCCAAAAAGATAAAAAAAAATAAAATTTGAATATAAAAGATCAATTTTTAAAAACTAAAATGACAAAATTTGAAGAAACAACAAATATAATATTTCAATAAGAAGTTCATTATATAATCAAAAAAAAAAAATTAGCCGGATCCGGAGAACGAATTTACAAAAGCCGGCTCGAGAATTGCTGGAAAGACGCTAAAGGAAAATGTCGGTCATAACTTGCACTTTTCTTGGGTTACAATAAAAATGTAAGGAAATCCACTAATCTTTTCATAAGGCTCATATCTGATAAGATTAATCTCAAGAAGATAAAAGACTAATTATCAAATCAATGAATTATTGTGAATAAACCGACCCAATAAAAATGAATTGAATAAAATAATATCATTAAGAAATAAAAAAAATTAAAAGAACTGTTTCTATATATATAAAATTAAATAATTTTATTTGAAATTTTATTAAAGAATGCAGCGTATGAAACCAATTAGGATGACTAATATAAAGTAAAACTCAAAGAAATTAAAATATGAGCAGCTTTTCCTTACCTAGAAAGAATTCGAGCCATGGTTTTTGTTTTTGTTTTGAAATATTTATAATAATGATAATTTCAAATTAATTAGAAGAATATTTAAATTAAATCAAGAAGAAATAAAAATTCAAAAAAGCTTTTACTGTTTCGGCAACCACGAAAAAAAAGAGTGCACGAACACGGAATTGTTATATAAACTAATAGTTTTTGAAAAAATAATAATTATTAATATTTGGAAATTATAAGAACAGAAAAAATTTTCACCCATTCGGCTATATTTTTCAAAATAATAAATAAATAACATGAAGAAAAATTAAAATTAAAATAAGCTTACAAAGAAGTTATTGAGTATAAATCTTAAGTGCATTAGTAACTTATAATAAGTAAGATAATTTTTTTCTGCTTATTCTGACGAAATGAATACCTGAAATTGAAAAAAAACTGACATCCTATTTGACAACTTTGTATTAAAGCCAAAGAAAAAAAAAAATCAGTTTTTTTATTGTAAATTTTCTACATTTTAAACCCGGTTACATATTTAACAGAGCTAAGTTTGCAAAAGAGGTGACCACCATCGACAAGAATTTGCTCTAATATCGGTACCAAAATAATGAAAAAAAAGCAGCAGCTAGTTAAATAGAAAAAAAAGTAAAACCCAAATTTTTTAAAAAGAAACTATTTTATTACCCAATGAAAGATAATTTTATAATTTAAAGGCACAACCGGGTACACATCAGGGATTTCGATTTCCGGAATTTTTTGGGAGTCCGGAATTCCGATTTCCGGCATTTTAGGCAAAATTTCGGAAATTTTTTCAAAATTGCCCAAGATTTATCTTGTTTTAATCAAAATCTTCTGTTACAAATCACACCAAAATTTAGAAAATTTTCTCCGGCGGCGCCTGTCGGCACCACCATGCACGCCTTATACCTTAATTTTTTCCAAATTTATCTCAAACATTTATCAAAATAGACCCTTTTAGGTAAAAATATATACGGTTTTTGTGCCAAATCTGTTACGAAGATACACAAAATTCATAAATTCCCCCAGCGGCGCTTGTCGAAGCCACAACACGTTTCAGTGCCAGCCGAAGTTTTTGTCCATTACTTTTTTATACATTGATGCAGCTCGAAATTTTTGATATCATTCAGAAGCTATATGTGATTAGAAGCTATTCGTAAGTATAAGCTAAGAAAATAAAAAAATTCTCGAAAAAGTTTTAGGACAAAGTTAAAAGTCCCGTTTTTTGCAAAATTTGAATTGTAACTTTTTCGAGCATTATTTCATCGCTTAGCTTCTGCTTATTCATATCTTCTAAATACATAGAGCTTTCGAATGACTTCAATTTTTTGGAATTTGGTTATCAACAAAAAAAGTTATATCCCGAAAAACAACGGTTGTCACTGAAAAGTGCGGCACTGAAAGGAGCTACTCCGCAAATTCCTCGGCATTGGAACCAATAAAATAAAAAAATGTTATGCATAAATTTAATATGATTAAAAAATATATATGATTGTCCAGCTTTTTAAACTGTTCGGAAATAAGAAAAAAAAAAATTGTCATTTAATTTATTAAATCATAAGGAAGCAGAAATTGATACAATAAAACAAACAAATAAAAAAACGAAAATACTATTTCTTTAATTTGTTAAGTTTTGATATGAAAGTAAGGAAAAGGGCCGATCTTGCACAAAAATAGTTCCTGTCAAAGCGTGAAAAACAAATTTATTCCATGCAAAGTTTTGAAAGGATCCAAATAAAATAACAAAATTTCTTTTAATATTTTCACTCCCAAAGGTTTTCAAAAACTATATATGTTAAAAGGCTTAATATGTTTTGAAAAATAAAAAGAATACTATTCAAAAAAATATTAATAAAAAACAAATGAAATAAATGAGAATTTTTTTTTCACTGAATTCACAGACCCATGCTATCGTCGTCTTTTGATCATAAAGCACGATAAGGGACGGTAGAACGCTATTAAATTTTTATTAATTGTAATAATAATTATATAATTAAAAAAATTTTTTTAAATTATCACGAAAAATGTGTCCTTGAACATAATACAATACTTTACCAAACTTAGTAAATAAAGATTTTTTTAAGCGTTTGCTAGGGCGTAATCAAAGAAAAATACATTTCCTCCACCAAACAAATTCACTTAAACTAATTTTTAAAATCACAAAATTAAAAAAGAATAAAATCCTCCAAGCTTTTGTTCTAATAGAGAAAAACTTGGGAAGACATTAGTAGCAAAAGAAATAATAAAGATAATTTTTATAAAAAAATAAATATAGCCTTAAATAATAATAAAACGCTTAATCAAAAAAAATTAGATTGCAAATGAATTAAAAAAAAATTTTTGATTCGACCAATGCAAAGAGTAACAATATTAAATGAACTTATTACTAAAATTTTTAATGAATTGAAAAAAATAATAATTTAAAGTTCACCGATTTTCTGACCCCGTCAATTCGGCGCTCACGATTCGGCGCCAGACCTCGTTTAGAGCTTTATATTTTTCTTTGTTGACCAAATTTTACCGTTCTATATCATTTGAAAGCTTTAAGGGTATTGAAGGTATGAATAAGCTATTCTAAGCGATTGACCAACGCTTAAAAAAGTTACAACTTTAAGTACACAAAAAAACTCAGACATTTTGTATATTTTGATTCATAACTTTCTTATAGGTGAGTAAATTTTTTTAGTTTTAGAGCACTAACAGAGCCCATAAGCAGCCTTCGAAAGACACTAAGTTTAAAAATTTGTTTGCCTAGGAAAAAAGTTATGGCGCCTGAAAATTGGCTGGCGCCGAGTCGTGGGCACCGAGTTGAAGTGTACCGCCAATCCATTTCGCGCGCTTTTCTTAAATTCCGCCACTTATGCGCGTTTCGTTAAACGGCCAATTTTACTGATTTTTCGACTAAATCTTGCCATAACTTTTCTCAGAACAAACCAAATTAAACAATCTTTGTATTGTCAGATAGCCCTTGAAATGCTCTATTAGAATGTTATATTTAAAAAAGTTCATTAGTTTTAAAAAACTGGAGCTAAATAAATTGGAAAAATTGCCATAACTTTTCAAAAACAATGAAATTTTTCAAATTTGTATATGTGGTAAAACCAATCAAGAGCTATCTTACAATGCCTCTGCGAAAAGTTATGAAAAGATTTAGTCGAAAAATAACGAAACGCACCAGCACCCATAAAAAGTATATGTAATTTTAAAAAGTCACATATGAAATGGGAAAGACTATTCACTGTGAATGCAAGGCTAAAATAACATTCCGTTAACCAATAAAAAAAAACTCAGTAGCAAATATAAAAATATAATTTAACCCATATTTTAGTTTTTAAGTAAAAAGCAAATAAAGATATTTTTCGTATAGATCAATTTTTAAATTTTATAGAAGGTTGCTAAATTAAATTTAAACTGCAATATATTCATTAAAATTTAACAAAGACACAAAATGGAATATTCCAAAAATTAAATGAAAAGATTAAATAATTTTAACCAATATGGAAAATAGCTATGGACTAGAATTTTAAATTTATTTTTGAAAAAATAAAGAAATCTTAAACGCAAGCTTGTACGAGAAAAGATGCTTATATAACAAAACTATGTGCGCTATAAATATATTTTTTTAAATTTAATTTAAAGAAAAAAATAATTAAATTTTAAGAGAAAAAATCATTATAACTATTTTGAGGAAAAACAAAATAAAAAGGTAGAAACACTGTTAACTCCTTTCAGTTAACAAGAAATTATTTAGTTTAATTAATTAAATTTAATATATCTTTTTGTACACTTTTTATGTACCAACAAATATTTTCCTTTTATTCAGAGGAAAAATGTGTGAATGAATGAATGAACATACAATAAAATTTCACCGGGCTTAAATATATAAAATATCCGTAGGCGTCGAACACAAATTCTCACATTTTACGAAAATTATTCAGAAAATTTTTGGAAATAAACAACTGTTACAAATTTATTGGTTGAATCACATTTTATTCTTTCGTCAAGGCCAAAGGCCGCGACACTCCCGGCGGCGATGCTTTCACTTTCGGCTCCATTTGAAGTTTTTGTAGTGGTCATTGATCTCTGATAGACCGGCGGCCAATGCAACAAGAAGAATTGACAAAGCAGTATTGTATTCTTTTAGATGTACGGCCAAAGCTTCGACAGATTCTGCTGCAGCGACAGTGAGGTGGTGTGTTTGTTGCCATTGTGATCCGTTCGCTTTTGCTGCTTTTTTCCATTGCCCGCTCCATTCATTTTTACTCTGGGGAAAAGGGAAACCCCGTTTTGTGCCCGTGGTTTTTCCTTTTTGGGTTTTGGTCGTATTTGAAAGTAGCTCTTGCTGTAATGCCGAACGAAGCCATTTGCTGGCCAACGTAGTCATTTAATGATTTTTGTGCATCTCATCGCTTCTTCTCTCATGCCAATTATCTCTTCTAAACCATGAATTAATTGTTCAACATTCCATTCCAAACCACTATCTTTTTCGGATTTCAATGTCTCCAGAATTATTGTCCTTGGAAATTTATTTTTATAGTCATCATTACAAAATCTTTATCACCACCAAATCCCAAATTATTTAATTGTCTGACAACTCTTTCTACATCTTCTGAGCATATTCTAAGCGAAGAAACGGATTCATTTGCCTGTGGCAAATTTAATAGTTCATTTTGGAGTGCTTCTTTTATCACCTTTTCATTACCAAATAATCTTTTTAATGCATTTACTACAAGTGCACAATTTTCCGCCGTTGGCTGGTAACCTCTTAATGATCGGGCGGCTTTTCCTTTAAGGCTTAATAATAGGTAGGTGCATTTCTGAGCATCAGATATTGGTTTTTCACCCATATTTACTTGAAATGCTTGCCAAAATACTGGCCAAGCCAAAGGATCTCCGTAAAAATTAGGCCAAGGAAGTTTCGGATAATACACTGAGGGTACCTCAACTCTTTCTCTATTAGCAACCCTTGGTTCGTGTCTTTCATTTATAATTCCGTTTGCTCTTTGTTGAACATTTTGAACTCCAAATTCAACTGATAAAGTGTCGGAACCATCGTCCGCTTCATTTACCAAAATAATTTCTATTTCATCGATAGACTCCCTTGCCTCTTCTAACCATTCTGTTAAATGCCGCTCATTTGTATTTACATTTTCAAAAATAACTTCTTCCGCTGCTCGATCAGCAGCTTCAAGTTGTACCATATAAGTACGCCATTGCTCAATTCTTTCTTCGATAAAATTTACCGATCGTTTTATTTTTACCAGTGATTGCCTCAACATATTAATGCCTTCAGGCGTTCTTTGTTGTGCATTAATTACTGGCCTTATTTCTGCCAGTCTTTCTCGTAATTTTGTAAAAGATGGGTTTATTCTCATACGAATAGGTCCTGACATGTTTAGTCGTGGCACCAATTTGTTAACTCCTTTCAGTTAACAAGAAATTATTTAGTTTAATTAATTAAATTTAATATATCTTTTTGTACACTTTTTATGTACCAACAAATATTTTCCTTTTATTGAGAGGAAAAATGTGTGAATGAATGAATGAACATACAATAAAATTTCACCGGGCTTAAATATATAAAATATCCGTAGGCGTCGAACACAAATTCTCACATTTTACGAAAATGATTCAGCAAATTTTTGGAAATAAACAACTGTTACAAATTTATTGGTTGAATCACATTTTATTCTTTCGTCAAGGCCAAAGGCCGCGACAAACACCAATATAACAATTTTAAAACTTGGAATAAATATCTTAATATACTTTAGATTTATCCGAAAAAAATTATTATGAAAAAATTAGAAAATATTAAGAAATATTAAAAAAAAATTTAGTCATCGTTTAAGTCAATGGAAGTATATCATAAATTAAAAAAGACTAAAAAAAGAATAAAATTAACCTAAAGTTTTATAAACAGGCAAAAAAAAGAAAATGATTTTATTATTATTTCTTATTTTTCATTACTATCAAAAATAGTAATGAATGCCAATGCCACAAAATAGTTATACTCATTTATATTAAATTATTTTACTATTCAACTCCACAAGAGTAAATTGGAAAATTAAAAAATTTAATTATCTATTTAAAAAAAATATCACAGTTTTCAACTCTTAAGAAAATTATGTGTATTAAATAATAACAATTAAAAACAAAATAAAGGAAATTAAAACAATTATATTATTATAGTATTAACTGAAACTTGGCCATCTGTCCATGGTACAGAAATGGTAAATAAATTTTCAATTCTCATCAATTTTATGAAAAAATAACGAAACCCCAAAATAATAAGTTAACTATTTTAGTGAAAAAACGCCAAAATAGTGATTTTTAGTGACGAATAGTGACGTTCAAACGAAGAATTTTTCGCGCTAAAAATGCGTTTTCTTGGGGTTCTCATCGAAAAAAGCTGCAGAAAAAATAGTTGAATCACAAAAGTTACTTCCTTACTTATTATATTTAGACAAACAAAAAAAGATTTAAAAATTAAAAACCTAAGTTTTGTCTATACAGTATAAATTATAATCTCCCTTCAATTGTCTCCCATAAGTTTTCATAAATATTAAAAAAAATTTATTCATTTAAAGACAAATCAATATTATTATTTATGAAATTTTCAGAGAAAAAGAGCCCAAAACACGCGATGCATACAAAATAAGTCTAGAAGAAATAAAAATGAAAAACAAATTACAAGGCAGTGTTTGTTTTTTGTAAACACATGTATTGACTAATTATAAAGTTCACTTGGGATAGTCTTTCTTAATCGGTGAAAAATTCGCAATTTTTGTTTAAACAAAAATAAATCATTATATTCAATTTAATTATAAAAAGATTGTAAATAATTAAATTTAAAAAAATCATCCTTTAAATTCTATAGAAGCTTGCTAAATTACACTTTATTCAAAAATATCAATAAATTACAAATTTAAATGCGTTAGAAAGGAGAGGTTTTTAGCAGAATAATTATTTAATTTTTCATTACAAAGTCTAATGAAAGTAAAGTAGTAAAAATTTTTAATAAGCAAAAGTGCTTATTACTCTTAATCATTCTAAATAAATATTTTAGTTTGAAAGTGCAAGCGGCTCAATAGCAAATTAATCCAGGAAGCCATAAAGTGAAAGCATGAAAATTAAAAAATATATATATCTAGTAAAAAGATATAACAAAGAAAATTAAAAATGATAACAAAGGAAAATTTAATTGCAGTAAAAAAAGTCTCAATTAAAATGCTAAATAAAAAAATAATAGACCTTCAATAAACCAACGAATCAACTACATTTTTCGCTTAGAGGAAGAATACAGTAAATAACTGATGAATTTATTTTTAAACCGCATATAAGAACCGCTTTAAAGAGTATTAAATAAATTTAAATTGTTTAACCAAAATTTATTTTACCATTACAATTAAATAAAAAGCATAGGCATTTAATGAAAATATTTTCTAGCCGAAATTTTATCTAAATTTGTTTTACTCACTAGTAATGTTCCTAAAACGCAAAACAAATACAAAAAGTCAAAATATGTGCTAATAACGGGAAGAAGCAGAAAATATCAAAAAGCTTGGACTTAAAACTGCTTAAATTGCTTTATAAGAATTAAGAAAACGATGCTAATTAAAAATTTTTTGAAAATTCAAAAAAAATTGTTAATTAATCTATGTTTAAAAAATTATCAATACTAAAATAGCTTTCTGATCTTAAGAAAAATATTTAATTGAATAATAATAATTAAAATAAAAATAAATTAAATTATAACAAATAAATTGATCTCCTTGTACTAAAAAGCAACTATTTTTTTAAATCAACCACTGAAACTTGGCCATCTGCCCATGGATTACGGAAAATTATAATTCTTTCTTATCAAATTGAAGAAAAGATCGATAACTCGTTTTGTCTCAGTTGCAACAAATTGCAAGAGAATAAATAGATACGACAAATTCATGAAAAATTTAAAAATACAAAAATAAATCATTATATTCAATTTAATTATAAAAAAATTGTAAATTAATTATATTAAATTAAAAAAATCATCCTTTAAATTCTATATAAGGTTGCTAAATTACACTTTATTCAAAAATATCAATAAATTACAAATTTAAATGCGTTAGAAAGGATTTGTAAGAGATTTAACCCGGTTTTTAGCAGAAATAATTATTTAATCTTTCGTTACAAAGTCTAATGAAAGTAAAGTAATAAAAATTTTTAATAATGCAAGTGCTTATTACACTTATTCATTCTAAATAGACATTTTTGTTTAAAAGTGCAAGCGGCTCAATAGCAAAATTAATCCAGGAAGCCATAAAGTGAAAGCATGAAAATTAAAAAAAAATATATCTACTAAAAAGTTATAACAAAAAAAAAAACTGAATTTAAAAATGATAACAAAGGAAAAAAAAATTTAATTGCAGTAAAAAAAAAGTCTCAATTAAAATGGTAAATAAAAAATAATAGACCTTCAGAACCAACGAATTAACTAATTTTTTCACTTAGAGCAAGAATACAGTAAATAACTATGAATTTATTTTTAAACCGTATACAATAACTGCTTTAAAAAGTTTTAAATTAAATTTAAATTATTTAACCAAAATAATTAATATTATTTAAAAAAAAAATAATACGTAATAAATATAAAAAAAACCAGCAAAAGACCTGATGGGACATTATAGCGCGATGAACTTCGCCGCATTTTCGAGCCTGTCAAAAGCCAAAAACTTAAACGATGGCATTTTATTTACAATTAAAAAAAAAAGCAAAAATAAAAACCGAAAAAAATGACATAAGATAAAATATTTAATTATTAAAACGAAAAAAAAGAGCAGAGATTGCAAAGTCCTGTAACCTATGTTGCTCCCCAAAATATGAAATTCCCAGACACTAGGAAAAATTTATTTTTCTTGAAAAAATTAAAAAAAAATGGTCAATTACTATTAAAATAATTATCATACTAACAGTTTTAACTATAAGAAAATTGGTTTAATTAATAATACACAATTAAAAATAAAATAAAGGGAATTACAACAAATACATTGATATTTAGTATAACTGAAACTTGGCCATTTATCCAGGGAACAGAATTGGTTCGGATGATGTGCGTGTGCACGTTATTTTACTAAATACAATAGAAACAAATAAAATTCTTCAATTCTCCAATTTTAAAATATTTAATATACAATTTTTTCTATGTAATTCTTTGAAGCAAAAAATTATATGCTTTAAATCGTTTGTTTCTAAGTTATTTTATCTCCCAATTTGTCTTAACACTCGGATTGAGTCTTGCTGCCGCAGAAATTAAATAATTAAAAATTTGATGAAAATTTAAAGGAATTCAAAATATGACAAATTGCAAAGAGAAAGGCTATCGGTTCGAGTGCCGAACTTCCGAGTGCCGAATAGAACAAAAAAAGTCCGAGTGCCGAATAAAAAATCCTTGTTCAGTTATTATGGAATTTCCAAGACATATTTGACTCTCGAACTTTTTTTGTTTTTCCGGTAATCAGACCATTGGACACTCGGACCGAAATTTCGGTATCGGTATTCGGTAAATATTGATACCGAAAAAATATCGCAATTTCCAAAAGTTTCGGTAGATATACCGAACGGTATATACCGAAAAATACCAATATCGAAAAATATCGTTAAAAAAACTCGGTAATACCGCGGTTTATTCGGGATTTTTTTTAAATTACTTATATTTGTTGCACTTTTTTTTTTAGCTTGATGAATGTAACTGTTTGTTGGGATTCTTAAAACATTATCCGAATCCGTTGTTTACAATATTTATTCATTTTGAGGGCTCGTATCGCATGAACTCAATTTGAAAGTACAGCCAATGCGATTTCAAAGGACATGGGACAGAATTTGCAACTTCAAAGTACATTTCTAAAATTTTATATGATAATTATAAAAAAAAAATTTTTATTTTTGTGATTTATATTTTCAAACAAAAATAATTTTTTCGAGTAGATTTTTTGTTGAAACACCGAGGGTCCCAGTCCCGAGTTTTCTTGTCCCGGTATACATAATTTTGGTTGTATTTAAAAAAAAATAATATTATAGTGCCAATTAATTAAGAATTTATCAATTTTAAATATAATACTAGCGAAGGCCAACGACATACAAAAGTAGTGTTATCGAAGTGACCTAAATTTGAAAAAGGTTTCATTAAAATCATTTAATGCTACTATAAAGGTAATGCCCAATAAAGCCAAAAATGCAAAACGTAATATACGACTCTTGTTTCCTTGCTTAGTTAATTTTGGAATATATTTTCATAATTACTTACATATAAATTATCTTTGCATATAAATTTTTAGATTTGTTTGGAATTTTTCTTATTTTCTTCTTTTATTGAAAAACTTTTTTATGTAGAATTAAGAAAACATTTAAATATTGAAAAATATTAGTTTAGATAAATAATTTAATATATTTGAATATTTACATATTTTAATGTATCTGAAATATATTAAAACCCCTGTAAAAAAAAAAAAAGAATTTTTCAATATAGGATTTTTGATTATTTATAAATATTTTGCATCAAACAATTCAACAATCTATTTGATAACGAGATTTTAGGCCTGGTCACACCAAAAAGGGAAATATTTTTTTTAACTGTGTTTGATTCGCTTCCTATAAAATTGAAGCACTACTTTTTTGCAGGTTTGTTTGTTTCTTTCTTCTAAGCCCTGCCAAATTGGCAATCTTTAAATTAGAAGAAATAATATGGTTTTTTTTTTCTTTTGCATTAAGTCTCATCCTTTTTTCTTGTCATGATAAACAAATTTTTTGTGTTTATATGAAATTAAGCTCTATTTAAAATTTAAAATATTTGAATAGATTGAAATTTATGATTAGTTACAGTTTTAAAGTGTCCATTATTAATTCTTATTTTCAACAGTTCAATAGTCATTTGAGCTGAGTAAGGTGTTTACATCAGCACTTGCATAAAATCATAATATTTCCTTTCATTATTAAAATTTTATTAATTATGTTTTTATTATTCAGTTCATCAGTTACAGGAAGGAATTATGAGGTCAAAGAGGGCCCGACAGACATTGTTTCAGTAAGTAAACTTAAGTGAATCGGCAATATTAAGGTCATGAACACTAGCTTTTTTTTTGGCAGATTTTTATTTTTTTATAAAGTGCGGAAAAGTTAGGGTTTTTTTTTACAGAAAGGTAATTATAAAAACGACAACCAATGAATTAAGTTTATTGATAAAAATTTTTCCTTTATTTTTTTTTTAATTGAAATTATTTTTCTACTACCTAAAGAGAGATATAATTGTTCTTCGATTATTACCATTATGCCCCTTTTATTTATTATCATTTGAATTTCGTTTTTGTTTCTATATAAAAACTTTGTAATCTTTTTTACTATTTAAACAGTTCGATTAGTAATTTGGATGCGTTAAGAGTTTATTTTTCTAGCAGTGTCACCATATTTAAGCAATTTTGTTCACAGGGCGAAGAAGATTGCGAATAAAGGTTTTTGCTGCAGAAAAGTGCTCAAGCGAACAAAAATGGATCGTTGACGCGACGGTTTCGAAACTTTTTATTTATATTTATTGGGTTTATAATATATAATACATTATATAATTACAATGTGGTCTAATACGTCAATCTTGGTCCGTAATAGCCGGCAAAATAAAAATGAAATTTACATTTTTTCTTCTTTAAAAAATTTGTTTTTTCTATTAAAATATTTTATTATAAGACAAATCACACAGATTATTTTAAGTAATTTGTTTTAGCTAAGCATTATTAAAAACGTTTTTTTGTAATTTTCTTAATTCTGTATTAGAGGTTACCGCTGATTTCATCTAATTTCATTTTTGTATTAAATTGTGAATTGAATTGAGGGCATTGTTATTGCATTGAAAATTTAATTTCGAATATCTATGCATTCTTTTATTTAAGTTTATTTTATTTATTCTTCAATATAACTCTTATATAAATAATTATATTTTTATTTATATAATTATTTTTTAAGCAATCCTCATTTTATTTGAATTTAATTATGCCACCTTTTATTTTCATTATATTTGGCAAAAAAATATGCAAATATGCGGTTTTCTGTTTAAACTCAGCAAACGTCAGTCAATTCTAATATTGGCATCAGATGTTAATCCTGTTCTTAATTAAAAAAATCTGGATAACTAATTTGTGAAAAAATTTTCTGTTTATATAAATTTATTATGTAATTTCGTAATCGCTCGTTTTGTTGTGTAAGTTTATGACTTTTGAACTCGTACTTGGCATTTCGGAATTTAATTTTTCTCAACTTCTTTTTTGTGAAAAATATTAAATGTTTAATTGCGTTTTAGACAATACATTAAAGGAGTCTAAATAATAATATGGCAATTTTCAAATATTTTGGCAGCGATATTAATTAATACTTTTGCAATTAATTTAAAATAAGATTTAAATCTGGGTAAATTTCTGCCTATTTCGTGATAAAATCGTTTGCTATATTATGTTTATTTAGCATGCCCAGTAGAACTTCTTATGAATGAATGATCTTTTATTTTATGAATCCATTTTATTCAATATTTTAGTGTACGTTAATTTTTTAAAATACATTTAATAAAAAATTTTTTAAAATTAAATTTACTCTTAAAAAATTTCCGCAGTTTTTTATGAAATTTTGTCACTCAGTCAATGATAATGAATTTATTAGATAAAGGCGTTTTGCAACACGTGAACAGAACATTTGAAATTAGCGTTCATTTTATAATAGTAAATTGAAGAAATATTGCCATTAATATTCTTGAATACATTGACATTTCCATTTCTCTTTTTAATAATGTGAAAAATCGATATATTTTTTATTCCTATAGATAAATTGTTAGTTCATTTTCTTCGTCAGGCGACTTACCGAATTGCATATACTTATTCTCGTTATTGATCCTTTTTGGTTTATAACTTTCAAATTTCAAAAGTACTCTTGATGACAATAAAAATGATTAACAGACATTTTTTTTAATATTTTTTTATTTCTTGCCTTTTATATAATATAAGTGTTTTATTTTTTATTGAAATATTTTTTTCTTTTTTTTTAATTTCTAAAAAGAAATATGATAATCGTTTATTTTATACAAACAAAAGTATTTATTTATTTGCTCATCTTTATTTTAGATTTTAATTTTCTTTCGGCAACTTGCAGTCATTATTATATGCAATTAAACTATTTTTTGATTATATATGTCTTTAGGAAATACTTTCTTAATATTATAGACACAATTTAAATATGCAAAAAAATTAAAAGTCAACATTATTTGAGCAAACTAGATCGTTTATAAAACCGCCACTTTGGACGTTTTTGTCTAAAACTTGTCATAACTTGCTCAACTCAATCATTTGCAACACTCTTGGTATGGTCCGACAGCTAATGGTTAGTCTATTTGCCTACATTTCAAAAAAATTGATTGAAATTTATGAGAATGTTAGCCATAAAAAAGAGCAAAAACTCTATTTTTTCTCCAAACTTAGCAAATTTTTTTAATTTGATGGCTAATAGAGAGTAAGCAATAGCTATCGGCTCCAAACCCAGATGTGTCATTTGGTTGGGTTTGAGCAGAGTAACCAGTTTTGACAAAAAACCTTAAAAATGGCGGAATTTATGAAACGCGTGGTGCGGGGGGTTATGACACGCCAGCCGCCAGCCACATTCGTTTGTAATTTGCCCCGGACATTCGCCCGAAGACTCCTTTGCCGCAAGCTGTCCGTGATAAAGTCACAAGAAACCCTTTTGATTGTAATTAAGAACGTTGTAGTCTTGGCCGCGCTAACATTGTAGTTGCTGGTGCATATTCTGTGGTTTATTCACAATCCACAAGCCCACCCCCCAACTAATGTTGTGTGAGAAGGGTTCCTCGATCATTACACTAACGCATCAGGCAAAGATGCAGTTGCCCAGTCTGATCAATCTGTTTTGTGCTGGCAACAACAAAATACTCACTCGCTCACACACCCATTTTGTTTATTTTTTGTTGGACGTTCGCATAGTTTAAGCTTGTTGTTACTCTGACCGAGGGTGGTAATCACACATAGTGTCTGATGCTACGGGTATGGAATCAGGAGTGGAGTCACAACCTACGAGCGGACGTGCAGAACGAGTGGGCTAGTTTTTGTTTGGAAAGCAGCCGCCACCGCCGGCTTACTCCACTCGCACAGAGACTCCTCCGCACCGAAGCTCAGCTAATCTAAACCGGAGACTCAGGCTGGGCACTGCGGGAGTTCTTGGGAGACAACATCGCGTGTTACTCATATAGTTTGATTTTATTGTTTAGCGTTCTTTAGCAACAATGACAAAAATTGCCATTGACACGAATTAATAAGTATTCATGACAATAATAAAGCAACACATGTATGACTATCCCAAATATTAGTACGTCAAGTAGATTTGCTACTAAGTATGAGTGTCCTTTCGAGCCCAATATTATACAAAACAAAAACACCATGTCCCCCATCAACAATTTGTACCACAATAGGCTCTTTTGATTGTCCCGCCTTATTCACTTTGCCGAGCGTGACACCTACCCGGTGGGTGTTTGTCTTGGTCAGCGAACTACTACCATGGCCAAAAAGTGACCCACAAATTACGCTTAAGTATATACTATTACCTTCACACTCCCTTTCCTTTACCACACAGACACACCATGCATGACAGCCCATTTTTTTTAAATACGGCCCACTTCAGTAACAGTCATTCCATCTCTTTCCACACCTCTTGCTTTTTTCTCTTCCTACCCCTAGCGACTTTTCCCCCCCCCACCTAACTCTATGGAATTACCACACGATATCACACCATTACCCGACTACCACTCATCCATTCCCTTGACACCTCCCCCTCATCACCACATTTCCACTTCTACCCCTCCTTTTCCATCCCCCTTTCTCCTCCACATTTCCTCCCGCATCATCTCTTTCGTCACACTCCACCTTCTGACTTTCCTTATTTCCACATTCCACACCCACTCCCTTTTTTTTTTTTTCTTTCTTCTTCCCTGTTTTTTTTTTTTTTTTTATTTTTTTTATTTTACTCCTCTGAATTCTTTCACATCCCAAGCTACCTTTTT
>JBDPZO010000003.1:5475287-5552671 GCA_039877585.1 Heterodera filipjevi | reverse complement strand
AGGTAGCAAATGAACCATCAAAAATGATAAACGCTAAGAAAGAATTTGATAATCATTATCAAATGAAAAATCTGACAGAGTCTAGAAACATAACCAATACTGTAAAAAATATGTATGAAGTAATACATACTATTCACTGGAGATAAAACAGCTGAATAATAAAATGCATGAGTTAAATGACAAATTCACGAGCTGTCCAAGAACTAGAAGAAGCAGCCAAAAAGGGTGCGACCATTACTCAACAACAACAAGAAAAGGTGTTAGAAAAAGAATCCCCAAGAGCCCCACTTGAAGGAATTGGAGCGGGAAAAAGGGCAGCGGATATTCCGTCTGAAACTACGGAAACCGATTTCCCTCTCTTGAATATGAAAGTGAAGACAGCTCTGAGAAGCAACCTGAACCAGTGGAAGAACAGGTAGAGGTACCGTACGTACCTGAGAAAAAGAAGAAAAATTAGAAGAAGAAAAAGCTATATTTAAGGAGGATACCATTAATGAATTTCCATCTACAGAAATTGGAATTGAAGACAGTGAAACGGAGAAGACAGAAACAGGGTCGCCTGCGCAAGACAAAAAGAAAGGTTTTAGAAGAAAAAGATGAATCGATTGAACAGTTGATCATCAAAAGGAGAAAGAGAAAATTTTGGTGATCAGTACCGATAAAAAAGAGGAAGATTCCCTCCAATGAATATGAGGGCAAAACCCTGTAACCGTGGTACCAATAGATTTCCTTCATATAATGACGAGGATAGTATAGATAGTCCTGTTTTTGTGAATGAATTTTCTGAAGATAAACTTACTTCTTCTGCTGCATCCGAAGAAGATATACCTAAACCGGAGGATCATGATGAAGATGAACTCCCTGATCTGCCCGACCCTCTAGCGCTTTCTGCCAAAGAAAAAGGCGATAAAAAGGAGCAACTGCTGTTTCTGACCGAGTGAAAATGCTCATGGGCCACCAGAAACAGCAGAGGAAAGCGTAGAATTTCTTTTCAATGAGATCACTCAAAGATTTTACATTAAGATTGGTACTGGAGTACAACACGTTGATGCCAGCAGCCATCTTGCCTATGTGCTTGGGTTTGAGGGCACTCGACTGTACTATAATCATCCTGCCAAATACTTACCAGACCTGTCGGGTGGTGTAGGCAATTGTATGTTTATGCACCAAAGTTGGTGGAAGATACAATTATTGGAGATCGTATGGCTCCTCTATTGCGTGTTGTCAACGTGTCAGGCACAGTACACTCGACGTGCCAGAGGTTATATATACCAATGAGTTTTTCAAACAATTCAGAACAAACGAATTTCCGAAATCAAAATCGAAATTCAAACAGCGTTTGGACGTTACATTAAATTTAACTGGGGTAATTGTGTTCTAAGACTTCATTTTAAACGAAGCTTTCTAAGATGACTCATGTTTTTTACAATCCGGATTCATTGACTGGTCATGATTTATTGCTTCACAGCAAGCAGGAAGAGGAGAACAGCAGTATTTTGTCGGTACGCGCTATCAACGCGGAGGCGGTCTGCTTCAAAATGTAGCCCGATTTTTGATGCCTGTCGCATAAATTTGCTATCAAGTGCATCAAGGAGGGAATTGCTGCAGGAACACGCGTTCTCGGTGATCTGTCACAGGGTAAAGCATTGAAGGAATCTTTGAGACGCATGCTAAGCAAGGGCTCGAAACCTGGCAGGGAAATTACAACAGTGTGGAAAAGGTAAAAATTACGGTGGCCAAGGTGGAAGAGGACAACAAAGTCCAAGGTGCAAAAGTATAGTGACATCAGCGCCAATAATCATGCCATTGATAGAACTGTGCCCATTAAACGCCGACGGAACAAAATCATAGATCAGTTAAGCTTCCCATGATAACAGGCGAACGTCAAAGTCTATAAATAGGTGAACAATTTTTGCAAAATTAAATCTTTATGGCTCATCATCATCATACAATACTAATATAGTGTACACTTAAAATGAGTATTATCAAAAAAATTGACAAAGATAGTGTTGAAGGTCTTGAAGGTAGTCTATCATTGTTTAACCTTCCACCAACCAATGTGGCTATTAATAAAACGAGTGTGCGGGAGCTTTACCGTTGTCCGCTCTCAACCAGACAGGCCCCTATCTTTTTCGTCTGTTTTCAGATAGTCAATATTGCGATATTAGCAAAACGTACATGTACCTGCTCACGTCGATAGAGCGTAAAAATGTCGCAGGAGAATGGGTGCCGACAGACGATACGATTGAGCAGGACAAACATGTAGGTGTTATTCAAAACTTTGGAAGCAGTTTTGTTCGATCACTAAAAGTCAACTTTCGGGTATCGAAGTGTTTGACAGTTCAATATATTACCACTATCGTGCGTACATAAGCAGGAGCTTGGCTATTCACAGAGATTCGAAAAGCGTTTAACGAGGCTGGCTGCTATTATTCTGATGAAAATATCCAAGATAGCTACTCAAACAAGGGGTTTACCAGCCGCGCACAACGATTCTCAAACGGAAAGCATTGTGAAACGATGGTAAAACTTAACTTGATTTGGCACGCCAAAACCACTTTTGCTGAACAATCAGGATGTTGTGTTCACAATTCATCGGAACAGTGTCCTTCCTTTTGCTTACACCAAAATGGAAAACCGTAGTAGATGCGGTGAAAGATGCACAAGGTAATATAATTACAGCTGCACATGTGACTTGGCATGATAACACTGCGAATACCGCATTCGTTACATGACATGAAACTTTACGTACGACTGTAGACGTGACTCCAAACTTAATGTTGCGATTAGTAGACAATTAGAAAGCACGCCAGCTAAATATGCGCTTCGTAAGGTAGAGATGCGTTCGATCTTCTGGGCACGGGTCGGACGGAGCTGTCACATAATGTGTTCACCTCAACCCTTCCTCGTCGTCTGATTTGTACATTTGTGTCACTGACGCCTATTCGGGCGCCCGGCAACTGTCACGTTCAATTTTGAGCACGCTAACGTACGGTCAATCAGTGCCGAAGCAACGGTTTGACATTCCCAAGCACACCCTATCTGTTCTCGTTGGCAATCAGAAGAAATTGTGCGTGCTTGTGGACATGTATGCAGGGCTTGGTCTTGACGATTCAGACAACAAAACGGGTCCATTTCGATGGCCCGCTTCCTCAGTGGGTGGGATTTTCGTAATCCCAATGACATCAACGCTGGATGACACGCCGGCTTTGAGCTGATCCGACAAGGTACGTGCACAGTGAAAGTTCAGTTTGAGCAACCTATAAAAGCGGACGGTATGAAATGCTTATATTAGGTGAATTTGCAGGCTTCCATTAACGCTGATCGTGTGTGTGATACTGACGGAAGTGTATAATTATGAATTCGATTCAGCTGAAAACAATTCTAAAGAATGTACATGCTACCAAAAGCAAGTTTATTGGGTATTCCCATCTGATAAAATTCCACAGCCGAAGTTGAAAAGACAGTACCCACATTGTATGATAATAAACAAAGACAAGGAGGGTACACAAGGTGAACATTGGGTTGCCTGTTTCGTTCCTAACGCCACAAGGGTTGAATATTTAGCCTCAGGGCGGATGCAGACCGCATCCGCCCTGAGCATACACAATTCTCCACAACAATCCAATCCATTTCGGTTGGGACAGGAAGACTCATTGGTGATCAGTACTAAAATTACGACAAAAATTAGAGGAGGAGAAGAAAGTGTTAAGAGTGGGGGGGGGACTTCTATCTGGCCATGCTAAATGGTGTGAAGAATAAGAAGAAATAATTTGGACATCCCGCGCCATCGCGACCCCAAAACCATTCGTGGCTTACACATGTTTGTAGCGCATACATCGTCCATTGTCAATCGTTTTGGTCCATTCATTTGTCCACAACTTTTGCCATCCCCCCCTCGTCCCCCACTGATCATATCGCAAGAGACCAATTTCTTTGAGAGATAAACGCCGATGTTGCAGGGGAAAGGGACATTCATTACTCCCCCACCGGCTACAAAGCACAATATCGAGAAAGAGTGCAAGAAGAGAAAGATAGAAAAGCAGAGACACATTGGCCCTCACCCCTACCCCATCCCACTACAAACCAAACCCCCAAAAATAACAAACTTCCCACAAGGAAAAATTAGGGGTTCTCCAAAACTTGAACGAAAAATTTTTGAAAATTACAGTACCCCCAAGAAAATGTACAATACCAGTGAATGAAACCTCTTTTACAGTTTTTTTTTTGAAAATTACAGTACACCCCGAAAATGCGGGAAAAAACCCCGCGCCCCGCGCCCCAAAACCCTTGAAACCCTAAATACAGTACATCCCCAAAATGCGGTAAAAAAAACCCCGCCCCAAACCCTTGAGGCTCCTAAATACAGTACACCCCCAAAATGCGGTAAAAAAAAAAACCCCGCCCCAAACCCTTGAGGCTCCTAAAACACATGTTTTGACACTTACAGACACCGTCCGAGGTGTGAAAACACGTGTTTCACACCTTTGGACGGTGGACGGACACCGGTCCTTAACTACTATTCTAACGTGGAAGAGTTCATTAAAGATTTGGTAATTTGGTACCTTTTTTGCAATTTTTGGGTCTTTGTTTTCGGAATTTTTTGAGAAATACATATGAAAAAACCATAAAAAAGAAAAATAGACCCGAAAAAAAGACCTTTAAAATTTTGAAAAATCTTTTCTTGGTGCAAAATTGCTACCCAAATACTTCCAAATTTTCAAAATTTTTCGGTGGCGCTGTCGGCACCACTGGCTACCGCCCCTTTCAAATGATAATTTTTAACACCACATGATGAGTAAAATTTTCATCTGGCAACCCTTCTTAAAGGCTTGAAAGATTCCCTTATTTCATGTATTTTGGATAAATGGAATAATATTTAAGATGCATATTACATTTACGCTTTACATGCTTTATAAATTGATATTTTTTTATTTTTCTCTCAAAATTTTTTTTTCACTAAAATGCGGCTATATGCGCGGACGGGTATGACTAAAAATTGGGACGGATACAAACGGACATGGATATGAACCCGACGGATAGGTCCGGACACGGATATGACAAATGGTGTCCGTGACCATGCCTGCTCCAAACCAGGTTTCAAAAAAAGGTTGAACAATTTTCGTGCATGATTGGGTTGTCGGTTTGAAACCAAACCTAACCGGACCGAAAAACCGAGATCATTCGGTTTCGGTTATCGATTTCAGTTCGTCGGTTCGGTATTAAAGAATTGCCAGAAACCGACAACCCTATGCATGAGTCCATTTTGTTGCGTAATAAATTTCGAATACCGATACCGTGCCTAACACTAGTTTTAATTCTAATAACACTGAATTGTCGCGTACCCGGTATCGCATATTAACGGATAAAATTATTTGTCATAAAATCCCTTTTTTGAAAACAACGGAAATTGCAAGCAAAATCAGTTAATATCCTATATACTAATGTTCGGGCCGGGTCATTTGAGTGCCGACGGAGGAGTGCCGACGGTTGAGTGCGCGGTCATTTGAGTGCCGACGGTTGAGTGCGCGGTCATTTGAGTGCCGACGTTTGAGTGCCCATAGAAAACCGATCATTTGAGTGCCGAAAAATTACAAGTAAAAATTTTAAAAAATTCAGTAAAAATTTTAAAAATGTAAAATAAAAAAATTACTCGCATTTCTGGTTTAAATTGTTTATTAAAAAAAATAATGACAAAGCAATAACATTAACTAAATTTTGAATTGGCACCACCGCATTTTGCCGAACTTGTGCGAGATAACTCTGAACAAGAATCAGAATTCGGCGATCAACTGTCGGGTATTTCTATTTCTTTGAGGCTGCTCGATTACCTACCAAAAAATTATTAATTAATAAATTTATCTATTAAATACGGGTAGGGGACGGTTCATTGCCAGCCGTTTCATTGCCATCAACTTTAGAACCTCGTAACTTTTTTCTAACTTGATCAAATTCTACAATTTTGATACCATTCGAATGCTCTAAGGGTTGTGAAGCTTTCATTTAGACATTGTTAATCGATATAATAAATGGCCAAAAAGATTTAAGTTGAAATTTGCAAAAAAGTCAGAAAAAGTCAGGATCTTATCCAGGGTTGCAGATGAAAATTTTCAAAATCATCATTTGGCTGGCAAAAAATCATCATTTCGAAAAAAATCTTCTAAAAGAAAGAAAACACAGTAAAAAGCATCGATTTTTTTTTAACTCACAGGGGTGGAAGCCGATAGGCGCCACCTGAGAGAATTTTGAAAATTTGGGTGTTTTTTGGTAAGAGATTTGGCACCAAAAAAGCCCGATTTTTGTGAGTTTTTCGAGAAAACATAGGCAAAAAAGAGGCCGGCGGTGCCAATAGGCGCCGCCGGGAAAAATTTTGAAAAATTGAGTCCGATTTGTTAAAGGATTTGGGCCTAAAAATGACCGTTTTTGAGGATTTTTAAAAAAAAAACCCGAACATCATAAAATTTCCAAAAAAGCATCAAAAATCATCAAATCATCATTTCAAAAAAAAAAGATCATCATTGACCCCTCAAAATCATCAAAATGATTACAAAAGCATCACATCTGGCTACCCTGATTTTATCACTTTTGGGTTGTACCTTTTTTATAGAACAGTATTTTTTTTTTGAATTATAAAGAACTAATAGAGCTTTTGTTGGTCTTTCGAATGGTACCAAAATTGTATAATTTCATCAAGTTAAAAAAAATTATGAGGTTCTAAATTTAGTGGCAATGAAACGGCTGGCAATGAACCGTCCCGTTCCGTAAAAATACAGAGTAAATAATTGATGTTTTTTTATCAAAATAACGATTGATGTTTGAATTATCGGAATAATAAAATTATAAAATATTAATTTGCATTTTTCTCGTTTTTTTTCTTAAATTTTTAAATTTGGGCACTCAAATGATCAGTTTCTATGAGCACTCATCCGTCGGCACTCAAACGTCGGCACTCATACATCGGGCACTCAAATGACCGGCACTCATCCGTCGGCACTCAAACGTCGGCACTCAAATGATATGCACCGACTAATGGGCTACCGGTCCGAGTGCCGAATAGAACAAAAAAAAATTCCGAGTTCCTAATGGCACAAAAAAAGCCAAAATGGCTTTTGTTTAAAAAATGAAAACATAAAAGCCTAGACCTAGTCGAGCTTAAGCTTATGCCAAAGTTTAGACCTAAACTAAGCCTTAATTATAGAGTAGTGTCTGATTAAAAAAATCATTCGGAACTCGGCCTTTTCGGCACTCGGACAAAATTTACACTATTCGGTACTCGGAATTTCGGCACTCGGAGCGGAAGCGGACTAGGCTACATGTTGTTTGTCTGTGTGTCCGTGCGTTATGTTTTGTGTTTAGCGTTAAAAATGCATTTGAAAAAAGGAAATGTTTGGTTTTGCTATTTTAATTAGGGTAGCACGGGACCGGGGCTTTTGGCAAAAACCGGGACCGGGACTTTTCAGGTTGAAAAAATCGGGGCTTTTTGGATGGGAAAACCGGGAAAACCCGGGGCGGGACCGGGTCCCGGTCAAAACCGGGGCACTGGTACTCATTTACACGTTTTTTCAGTACCAGTCCCAGTCCCGTGCTACCCTAATTTTAATTTTCATTAATTTGCACTGCAAAATCACGATGCACTAGAATTGAGTGAGCACGATTCAGTGTGCACAATTCAGTGTTGGCCCGATTCATGTGCACGATTCAGTGCGCAAGGTTCAGTGTGCCCTGAAAAAAGGACAATTCAGTGTCGACAAAATTTTTATAAAAATTTTCTGAAATTTAATTAAATTTCTTAAATATTTAAAATTTATAAGAAAAAGAACCATGGATGCATTTCATAATTCTATGAGATACCTCGAAAAAATTCGATAACAAAATTGAAATGGCTTTTTTAAAAGCTTACAACCTTCTTCCCTAGCTATTAGGAATGCAAGCATGAATTGAAGCATAATAATTTTTCGAAAAACTGAACCCAATTTTATTAACAAAGCTAACCCTATTTTTTAAAATTTCTTTATTTTTCAAAAAAAAGTTAGGGGGGTAGATCTTCAAAAAAAAAACAAGAGGTCTGTTTATAAAAAAACTAGGGGGTTGGTTTTTTACCATTTTCAGTTTGGCGCCAAATCGTGAGCGCCGTAAGAACACCGAGCCATGTAAAGCGACGGATTAGAGGAATATTTTTGAAAAATTTTGTCGACACTGAATTGTCCTTTCTTCAAGGCACACTGAATTGTAGGTGTCCAGCAAAATCAGGCTTAAAAAAGTATTTTGTACTTTTTTTTAATAAAAATTGTTGGGTTATTATTAATGTTTGAAAAAGTATTTGTTATTGGTTAATGATTATGTTATTTTTTTATGAACAGAATTTAGTTTTGTCATGAATAGTAAATGAAAGAGAAATAGTTAGAAAGGACGAGACTTGATTTGGAAATATAAAAGAATTGTTTTATCTATAACCAAGCATTTATCGACGACAATTGGTGTTATCATTTGAAGGGTGCTTTTACAAATTGGAAGTAAAAATTTTGTAACGATGAACAGGTTAGTTTGTTAGAAAAAAGTGGTGGTAAAAAAGGAGGAAGAGAAAGGAAAGAAAAACAAAGATGAGAGAGAAGGGAGGTAAGAAAAAGAAGATAAAAGAGTGTAAGAGCACATTTTCGAAGCTAACAATGTCAACAAAGAGAAAAAAGACGAAAATTAATAATGATAATGTTGAAAAGGCCTAGGAAAGAGAGCGTTGTTGTACAAATGCTGGAAAATGCCTAAGAAAGAGGGCGTTGAGTGCCATAATGAAGTAAGCTTTGCCAACGGATAAAAAGAAGACAGGAAGTGTCTATAGCGAAAGAAATTGCAAAAGATAGGGTGTGAGGCGCGAAGCTGACGCGCCATAGTCCGTTTTATCATTGATTACTGTTCACAACACAACCATACTAGGGATGTGCGAGACTCTCGGTTCTCGGTTCCCGACTCGGGAAATTTCCCGAGTTTTTCGTGTCTCGGTCTCGATTCTCGGTCTCGGGTTTTGTTTCTCGGAAACCGGGAGATTTTTGCACTGTTAAAGATTGCTTTGGGGTCAAGGACAGATAGACAGACATTCTGAATTTCTTCATATTCCCCAAAATTGATCTTTTCTTCCTCAACATCTGCTAACAAATCTGGCAAAATAGAGGAATTCCCTACCAAATTGTAATTTTTCGTTTCAATTTTAATGATTTAAATTGTTTTTTATTTTAAAAGCCTTATATTTAACCAATATAAAAATTCAGATCCCTTTAAAAAGGGCACCAAAATGGCAACTGATTTTTTTTTCTGGTAAAGCAAAAGCTTTTGTTTAGTAATGATTTTTCAAAATTTTGACGCTGCCGGACCCTCACTTCTTTGAAATTTTTCAAAATTAGACTAAATTTGACTTTTTGGGTCCAAATCTGTTAATAATTTACATCAAATTCTGAAAAATTTTTCCAGGTGGCGCCTATCGGCAATGCCTGGGTTTTTTGAGTTCTTTCGGCCATAACTTTTTTTTAACTAAATGGAATTTTTCTGAAATTATACTGGCTAATAGTGAAGACTAAGGACTATCAAATTATATCAAGAATAAAAAATTTGGTAGCCTTGGAGCAAAGTTATGGCTAGTTTTTTGTTAAAATTTTTCATAATGATGGTTTTTTAAATAACGCCCTTTATGATGGGTTTTAAATAACGACATAGCACCTTTCAGAAGTACATGGAAAATAATAAAATTTGCTTGCTGTTAATTTTAGAGAATGAAATAATTGCTTTTGTTCAACCAAAAAAAATTTAGACAAAATTTCGCAATTCGTTAAAAAATTTCCAGGTTCCCGGGGGTCATTTCCCGGTCTCGGTTCTCGGTGTCGTTTCCCGGTCTCGGGGTCATTTCCCGGTCTCGGTCTCGGTTCTCTATTCCCGGTAAAAATCACTTCTCGCACATCCCTAAACCATACTGCCTAGCGGTTGTGATGCGCCGAAGACGCATTCAAATCGATACGAAATTTTTTCGAATTTTTCTATATTGTCCGATTTTTTTTCGATATTCATTGATATATATATATATCGACCGATACTGTCCGGTCTCTATGGTGGTATCATAAGTAAATTATCAATTTCATATGTGTCAAGAAGTTTAGCAAACTAGGGCTGGGATTTTTAGGGTAGAAAAATATTTTTTTTGAAAAATGCTGATTTTCTAACCCGGGTTAGGCATTTATAAAACTTGACAAGTTGGAACATGCTAATTTTGGTAAAAAAGTTTTAGGCCTATCAAAAAATTAAAAAATTTGCCGAAGGGTAGGCCTACTGTCAAATTATTTTTGTGCAAAATTTCAAATCTATACGTTATGTCTAAGTCGAGTTAGAAAATCAGCATTTTTTGAAAATTATATTTTTCTTCCTAAAAATCCCAGCCCTATAGCAAACTCAATAGAATTAAGTAACCTGGGTCCACTACTATTCAGGGCCACACACGATTCGGCCCCCACGTTTCGGCCCCCACGTTTCGGCCCCAAGCCAAAATAGAAAAAACCAAATAAAGCTGTCACAAATTTTTTTTCTGTCCTTTTGACATTTTTTTTTAAAATGCACACTTAATTTTCTAGTTGTAATTCATTAAACATTAGATGGCAAACCCAATACAAACAGAAAAACAAAAAGTGAAGCTGCCATATGAAGGACACCTTTACACCTTCGCTAAATGAGTACTGACGGAACAACAAAATTCTGGCGATGTGAAATTTTCTACCTTTATTGTTTCATGTTTTTTTACTTTTTCTTTAATTTTGAGAATCTAAAATTGTATTTTCTACTTTTTCAAAATAAGGCTAGTTTTACGAGAAAATTATATTTTCAAAAAAAACAAGGGGGTTCGGTTTTTTAAAAAAACTAAGGGGGTTGGTTTTCAAAAAAATTAGAGGATTTTTAATTTTTTTGGCTTGGGGCCGAAACGTGTCCGGGGCCGAAACGTGGGGGCCGAAACGTGTCCGGGGCCGAAACGTGGGGGCCGAAACAACATGGACCCACTATTCAGTGTCGCCGATTCAGTGTGAGTTCAATTCAGTGTGAACGATTCAGTGTGCCCAAAAACAGGACAATTCAGTGTCAAGGAATTTTTATAATTTGAAATTCGAAAAAAATACTAAGAAAAAGCTGTTTTTGCATGTCCCTAAAGCGATACACTACAACTCGGGGCTCTCGACTCAGCGCTCACAATTCGGCGCAAGAGAATTTTTTTTTAAAAAACTTACTCCCAAGTTTTTTAAATTTTATTTCTTTTTTTTAATTTTGAATCCCCGGTGGCTCCTATCGGCACTGTCGGATTCTATTACCTTAGGATTCTAAAAATTATTCTCAAAAAATTGACATAAAGGAAGAGGATAAAGTTAATTTAAATTACGAACTAGATTTATCCATTTATTTTGCTGATTTAAGTGATAGAAGACGAAATGTAAAAGAACATGAATTCTTCATAAAACTTGACCGTTTTGAAGAAAATTTTTGCTTCAAAAAAGTCCCGGTTTAGACCCAGCCCCGGGTTTTGGCAAAATCACCGACCCGTACTACCATACATACCAATAAGCGAGCAACAGAGGAAAATTTTTGAGAAATTTTTTCTTTACAATTGGTTGCTTCTGAGAAAAGTTAATACATAATTTAGCAGAAAATTCAGTAAAAATGGCTCATTTACGAAACGCGCATAGCCATCGTACGATAGCCCAAGAATGCTAAGAGTTAATTGTGATTTTAATGTAGAAATAATTTTTAGTTTAAAATTTTTCAACTTACTGACTTCTTAAAATTTCAGTTTAACATCATTTCAATGAATTCATCATAATTAATTAGTTAACTTGCAAATTTTTGTGAATGGTATTCAATTTTGCCACCAAATAATATATATATACTTTTTTAAAAATGGGTAAATATATAAATAGGGATTAATTTGATTTATAATTGCAACGAAAAAGAAATAAATATTTTTCATGAATTACACATCTAATCCTTAAGGATAGAATATATCTTACTTTAATTATTTACAAGAAATTAAAATTTTTACGGAGAATAAACTTTTTTGTCCTAATATAATCACAATATTCGATTATAACTAAAACTTAATTTTATCCGTATGTTTCAGTCGCACTTGACAAAATTTCCAGTTTAAACAAAATATTGTTTTTATTATTTAAGAAAATAAACGAAAATATTAGAAAAAAGAAAAATAAAAGCCAAAAAAAAACATTAATTTTAAAAACTATAATGGTCTTCACATCTTTTAGCGGAGCCAACATTGAAAGTGAAGTGCGAGGCATGCGACCAAGGAAAAGTTCGGCGGGCGCAAAACCATTCAAAACCTGACTCGGAGTTGTTCTGTATGAAAATAAAAATTCAGAAATCCAATTTTGGTTTTTGTTTTTGCCATTCTTTTTGGCTTGACGCTTAAAAGTATCTACCATCCTCTCAGCCAAACCATTACAGTGAGGTTGATACGGAGGAGAAAAACTGTGTTTAATACCATGCTGTTCACAGAAACGGCGAAAATCGTAAGACGAAAAAGGCGGACCATTGTCACTCACCAAGTCTTTCGGAAATCCATATCTGTGAAAAACTTTATTTAAAACGTCAATTGGTTTTGACCAACTGTGTTTTCAATGTCATGATCAATTCTGGGCCAAAACACATGACGACGGGCCAACGCTTTCATTCGTACTATCCCAGGATGCGACAAATGAAGGGTTTCCAAGACTCGTCGACGAAGGACGGGTGGAATAACAACACGTGTGCCAACTAAGATCGAACCACCCACCAAAGATAGGCTATTTCGCCGATTATAAAATGACATTAATTGATTAGCTGGGCACTTTTGAGGCCAACATCCTTGGCAAATTGAACGACCTGCTGAAGAAGTTCATCTGCTGCAGTGTTTTTACTCACTTCATCCGCAGTCACTGGCAAAGGATCCAAAATTGTGAGGAGATTGACACCATCCAAATCATTGTTGTCGTCAAACTGCTCTTGCAAGTGTGCCACGACCATATCTTCATCGGACCGACTTGTAGAAATGAGCCTAGAGAGCACATCAGCCTGACCAAAATTTTCGGATTTAACAAATTGAATTGAAAAATCATAATTGGCTAATGTTAAAGCCCAACGCTGTAAACGAGAAGCGGTGTAAATGGGAATGCCCTTCTTACTGCCAAAAATAGCTAAAGAGGCTAATGGTCAGTTAAAAGAGTAAATCTCCGTCCGTAAATCATTCGGTGAAACTTTTGTACGGCGAAAATCAGTGCCAACGCTTCGCGTTCAATCTGTGAGTAGTTGCGCTTAGTGTGTTAAAAGGAGATCGGATTGAAGAATCTGTTTTGCCTTTTCAAAAGAATTTTGTTGTTCGGATTCCCAAACCCAAGAAGAATCTTTTCTTAACAACAAATCCAGCGGAGCGCGAATCGCCCGCATATCCTTTATAAACCGACCGTTTAATTGATTCTCCCAAAAAGGAACGAAGAGTACCAATATCATGCGGTGGCGGCATTTTGCGAATTGCTTCTGACCTGGCCGGATCCGGCTTGATACCTTTCTCGGACACGACATGACCCAAAAATTTGAGTTCAGTCTGAATAAAATGGCATTTTTCAATCTGAATTTTGAAACCAAAATTTTGAATTTGGGAAAATAATTTCTGTAAAACAAAAACATGCTCTGCCATAGTTGACGTCGCAATAATAATATCATACAAATATGCGAGTACATTCGGCAAACCGGCGGTCAATTCGTCAATCGTTTTCTGAAAAATTGCCGGTGCGGACTTCACACCAAAAGGTAGTCTGTTGAATTGATAAAGACCACGATGCGTATTGATTCCAACCAAAGATTTGGAAAGTTCATCAAGTTCCAACTGTAAATTTGCGTCACGTAAATCTAATTGGGAAAAAATCTTAGCGCCTCTTAGCGCATGAAAAATATCGTCCACTCTAGGAATCGGATAGCGATTTAATTCCAGAGCTTCATTTAAACCCGTTGTAAAGTCAATACAAATGCGCATTGAAGCATTTTTTTTACGAACTGCTAAAATTGGAGCTGCCCATTGAGCATAAGCAACTGGCCGTATAGCTTCAATTTCAAGAAGACGGTCCAACTCTTTATCAACCAAATCCTGAACACCATGCGGAACCGGACGAGCACGGCAGAACACCGGCTTTGCATTTGGCTTTAGATGAAGTGTGGTCTACATTTTGGTACAACAACCTAGGCCGGACTGAAAAACTGAGGGTAATCGATTTTTTATTTCCTCTGCCAAATGTTTCGGATCATTCGTCAGCTGAATCGTTTAACAGACTGATCGGTGTTGTCGGTGAACTCACTTGACAAAGTAGTTGCAATTGGAACATTAGTCATTTGTTCGAATAGAGTAATCCAGTCCAACCCCATTATGCTGGGTGCGACGGTGTTCGCAACTGAACAACAGAGGTTTAATTCAACACCCCTGAATTTGACCTTACACCAAAAATTTCCCAAAAGTTTAAATTTTTCACCCGAAAATGAACCACCCATTCTACCAGCACCTTTGAGTTTTGGTTTACCCAAACTTTGCCACAATGGAAATTGAATGATGGTCAAATTGGAACACGAATCAGCAGCCAATTTGATTTGTTGATCAATGACCTATCCAACCACAACTGTGACATTTGACATTGTGCGGATAAGGGCAATTGTTTAATAAATGGAATTTGCCACAGCGCGTGCACTTAGATCGTCCATTTAATTCCTGCCGTTTGAAATTAGTTTGAAAATTATTATTATCCCTTCCCTGGTTCTGAAAATTTTGGCCCAAATTTTTCTGAATTGGCCTCGGAGTGAAAACCTTTTTCTTTGGTTTCACATCCTTCAAAACCTGCGGCTTAGCCTGAATCGCATGCGTCTGACCGGAACTAGCAAGTGCAGCGGCAGAATGCTGCAATGACAAAATGGAACGGCATTCCTCCAACAAATTTTCCAATTTTATCGTCCTTGGAGGGATGACAGCTTTTGCCTTTTCCATTTGCCTCAAGCACTCTTGCCGAAGGTCACGATGAGCATCACTCAAATTGATCGGGCGCACAAGTCATTTGAAAGCATTCGAATCTGCGCACAAAAACCGACTTATTGTCTGAAAAAAGGGATTTCAAATTTGTGATTGTTTCCTGAAAGCCCAGTGCAGCCGTCTTTTTAGGCAGAATTTGTTGCTCATACCTTATAAAATCCGTAGACGAAAGTTTTCCCAAAATTAGTCTGACCTTCATATCTTCCGGAAGTGCCTGACCATCCTTTTCCACAAACTGACCATAACGCTCATACCACAAACCAAAAGTTGAGTCGTTTTCTGGATCATAACGAAAATCGGGAATTTGACCATTAATTTTCGAAAATAAGTCAGAACTAGCAGCAGGTGCCATATTGTTCGACAAAAAAGTTGTTATTACAACAATTCAGAATATGCTGAACAAACACTGCTTTTTCTCAGTCGTATCACTGAGTAACCTCCTTAGCGATTAAAGGGAATTGCAGTTGTCTTTTGTTATGGTTACGGGACAGGTGGCTTCGGAGGAAAGCTTTTGGTTTGCTCGCAACACGTTCGAAAAAGTCGTACGGGCGTCGCCAATGTTGTGTCTTTCAATATGCAAAGACAAACAGAAAATGAATTTATTATAAATAAATAATCAATAACAAAATAAGAGTGGAAAAGAAGTTTAGAAGAGAAGATCAATAATTAAAGAGAAGGCAACAGAAAGAATAAAAGCAACTAAAAAATGAATGAATAAACATATGTCGAAATAATATAATAAGATCGTGTCAATAAATAATATTTTCAATACTCAACATAAATTAAACCTAGAATATAGAAAAAAAGCAGTAGAAATATTGAAAAAAATTAATAGGCTTCAAATAATTTGACAAGGAATCTAAGCCTGTCTAAATTTCAGCACATATGCGTTCGAAATGAGAGTTTTCAATTTCAGCTGCAAGAGAAGAAAAGCAACAAGTGAAACCCATACCAAGGAAAGAAAAAAGAAGCATAATTAATGAATTAAAATAAATAAACATTTATATTGAAAGGTTTAGTTGGGGTAAATAAATTGAAAAAATGTTCCTACATTAAATTCTTTTTAATTCACAAAAAAGGTTGACAATGTATTTTTGACATTATTTTTTGTGATTTATTATGACTCATTTTTATTTTTTATTTTTATTTACGCCACTGTTAGAGTGCAATTAGCACCTTGTGGTTTGTTCGATAAATAAAAAATAAATATTGGTATAATAAAAGATGAGATACAATAAAATATTTAAAAATTATGGTGGATATTATTTTTTACATAAGTTGATAAATAAAAATTAGTAAATCACTATTGGAAAAAGACTTGGCATTCAAGAACTGCAGGAAGTTTAACCATCGAAATGAACAGCATCTAAACAAAATATTAAAATAACGAGAAGATCGAAAATACTTCTTACATCGCAAGGAGGCAGAATAAAGTAATTATTTTGAAATTATTTTAAAGTATTTTAAAAAAAAAAAGTTTTAATTGATAACTTCTTTATTTCGTCATGATTTTTTCAATCCTTTTCTATAATTGAAAAGCCTGTTTGAAAAGTGCAGATTCGGGAGAGAAGTACAATTGGACCACCATACAAAAAAAGTGAAGCGTTATTTTAAAAATAACGGAGTGCGACATATCATTTTAATGATATAAAATAATAAATCAATAATATTTTGACAAAAATTTACAAAATTTCATATTAGGAAAAAAATACTTGGCATTTTGTAAAAAGTTGGAGTAATATAAATACGAAAAAATAAATATATGAAAATTTTAAGGTTGATTGAAAAACTCATCAAAATTAAAGAAAAAAAAAAATTATATTAAATAGAATAAAATAAAAAAATACCTTAAAAAATAATAAATTAATCTCAATAAATAAAATGAGAAAATCTAAGTAGAAAACCAAATTTAGGCGCCAAGAAATGGCCATATCCAAATAGTTTTTGAACCCAATAGACCAATTATTAACAAAAAATAATTGTCACTTATTTAAATAAATGGAAAAACTTTAACAATGATAATTTACAATTTAAATTGATGAACTAAAAATTAAAAATGAAGAAGCTTATTTTAAAATTTCACAGTACTTAAAATTATTAAAGGTAAAAATGTAATATTTTTCGGCCGATTAAGCCAAATACTATTTAAAAAATACTTTGTTATATCACATTTATTTTATGTACCCTGGCCAGGGAACTCAGCATTTTTTTGAAAAATTTTGATCAAAAATCTAAAATTATAAAATAACATAACCGATAAACCCCAAATAATTAATTAATTTTTTTTATGCTATTACCTCAAGAAATAAGACTATTTTAAGTAATATAAAAAAGGCAATTCAAAAATAAATTTTATAAAAAATTTAGGAAATGAAAACGAATAAATCAACAGGAAATGGTTAAATAAATTAACAATATTTGTATATATATTAAACGAAGAGCCAGTGATTGGTTGATCACCTAACGAAATTTTAAATGTGTAACAATAAAAGGTAAAAGAGCAAAAATCCAAAAAAAAACAAATTTACTTGAAAACAGCCAGAATAATCCTTAGTCTTTTATTATACAAGGAGTATAGGTACGCTTATTCGCTACAAACCTCAATGAACATGTGTATCATAGAAGTAAAGCATAAGATATAATTTAATTAATTTATCGTAACGAAGAATTAGATTTATTCTGCGATAGAAAACTTAAAAAATTGGACCGGGCTACAAGTTCAAAAGGATTAAATATTATAATAAATTAAAAAAAATAATTATTCTCATAATAATTTAATCTAATTAATCTTTACCTCCCAGACATAACCAGCTGAAATATGCTTAAAATATAAAATCGCAAAATATAATCAAGAAACAAATTTGTAAAAATTAGGATGAAGAGAATGTAAAATTAAAGAAATACAAATTAAATACGAATAAAATTAGAGCAAATAAAAATATATCATGTGAAAATAAATTAAAAAATATTCAAAATTAATTCGTGATAACCAATTTTATATTAAAAATTATATATAATAAAAAGTATATAGAAAAGCAAAAAAATCAGAAAAAAGGCATGCCAATCTTTGGGGTTCTCCTTTATAATTCAAAATATAGAAGATAAAATATAAACATTTAAATAACATATTTTTCGGGGAATAAACATCTATTATACGAGCAAAAAGTAACCTTTGAGTTAATTAAAATAACTAATTAATTGTAAAAAATAATTATCATATTTTTTATATTATCCTTACGCCGTATGAAAAATCATGGCAAAGCTCATATTTTTAACTCTGTTTTTTTGTCATATTTCGCATAGAATATCGGGGTGAGATTTTGTGGAGGTGAGATTCTGTCGGCATACGGAATGAAGTGATTTTTATTCAGAGCAGCTCGATTCAGTTTCGCCGATTCAGGGGGAGCAGATTTAGTGCTTATAACTTCTCTAAAAAGTGACTAAATTGAACTATATTAGTTCAAGTCGAAAGCCCTAGTTATTCTCTATTAGCATGCAAAATTTAGAAAATTTTTATTCAGTTACAAAAAATATATGTGTAAGTGCAAAAAAGTCGGGTTTTCGAAGTTTTTTTTTACCATATTTTTAAAAGCTTTCAAATTAGACGCAAGAAATTCTTGTGGTTTTTTATGAAAAAGAAAAAAAAACAATTATCCGCATTTTATGTATTTTTTGGCGTTGATTTTGGGTATGTATGTCTGACTTTCTCTTCTTTACAAATTTTATTTGAAGTAGTCAAAGATTGTTTTTTTTAATGAGTCTGTCTTATAAAATAGTTATTTTAAACTAAAATTCGTTTATAACTCGTATACAGATTTTCAAAATTTCTATCAGTGGGGCCTACCGGCACCACAGATCTGGCGCCCATTCTCATAAAAAGTTAAATTAAAAAAAGTCTTATTAAATTCTTCTGCTAGGTAAAATTTTCTAAAATTTCCGATTAAAGGCTTGTTTTAGAACAGTTTAAAATGCATAATTAATAAACCGACAAAATCACTCTATGCTAATAATTCATTGGGTCTAGGAATTTATTTTTATGTAATTAGAATGAACGGAGGAGAAAAGGAAATAGAAAATCGGTAAAAATGCAAAATGCCACTACTATACCTTCAATTACTAGGTGTCGCTCATTTTTATTAAACAATTTGAAGAAATAAATTGTTTTTAAAAAAGTAACGGAACTTTTTTTCGACCCATGTATAAATCGGACAATATCGAATTAAAATACTTATAAATAATGTATTACAAAAAAAAATGTATTTTTTATAAAAAGCATTCTTTTCCAGAATCTCTTTGAAAAAAACGGAGAATGGATTAATCTTCTGCATTATTTTAATTTTTAATTTCAATTTCCATCTATGAATGCTAATAGGTGCAATTTTCAATATTTTGGCGATTTTGCTATCACTCATTTTTGGGTCTTTCACTTTCATCTCCCAATATTGCTTTATTTTTTCCTTTTTTTCTTCGGCACTTATGTTTCTTCTTTCTTTTATTCCAAATTCGTTCTTCCAATTCTTAATTGTTGTGTGACATACTCCGAGTTTCTTGCTTATTTCGGTATAATTATGGTTCCATTTAGGGTTGGACGGGACCGGGATCCCTGACGGGATTACTCCCGGAATTCCGGCTTTTTCGGATCCCGGTCCCGTTCCCGGATTTTGAAAAATCGGAATCCCGTTCCCGGTCCTACCGGGACCGGGATAACCGGGACTGAAATAAGCACTGGTAAGAATGGGGTCTGGGCAAGAAATTGTTGAGAAAAAATGGAGAAAAGGAAATTTAAGAGGAAAAAAGTCATATTAAATATATGTTTTTGTTAATCTACTCAGATGATTTTGCGGTGAGGTGGTAGAACTACTGTTTCTCTATTTTTTTGCTTGGGTTCAAATCCCCCCATGGCAGGAAATTAAAAAATATTTTTTCAATTAGTTTTCCAAGTATCAGTTGGGCCAAGTTCAAAAATATGAAAATAAACTGATCCCCCAATCTGTTAAAATTCATAAATTGACATTTTATTTTTGACGTTTTTCTTTATAATTTTCAATTATTTTTGGTAAAAATCTGTTATCAAGCCTCACACTAAATTTTCAAAATTTTCTCCAGCGGCGCCTTTCGGTACCGCTGGCCCCCTTTTCGCTTATGTTTTCTCAAATTTTTTCTCAAAAAAATAACAAAAATTGCGCTTTTTTAGTTCAAAGTCTGTTATCAAAACACACCCAAACTTTCAGAAATTTTCCCGGCGGCGCCTATCGGCACCACCGGCCTCCTTTTACTGTCTTTTTTCACTTTTTGAACAAAATTTTTCAAAAATTTTGAAGAATTCCAGTCCCGGTCAGTCCCGTTTCCCGGTCCCGGTCCCGTGTCAAAATCACGGTCCCGGTCCCGGTCCCGGGTTCTCTGGTCCCGGCATTTCCCGGTCCCGTTTTTTGTAAAAGTCCCGGTCCCGTCCAACCCTAGTTCCATTCATTATGAGAGAATTTTCGTTTTTGTTTATATTCATTACATATTGCATTGAATTTTTGCACAATTTCCGATTTTTGCTCAGCACTTTTTGGTTTGTGTTTCTTTTTTTGATTTAAGTTTAATTCATTTATCCATTTATACATATATTGTCTATTTATGCCCAATTTTCTCGCTATTATTCTATCAAATTTGTCCCATTCTTTTTTTGGGTACTTTTCCCCCTTTTGCTTAATTGTCCCTTTTATTGCGTAAAATTTTTGAATAATATGCCATTTTTTCTTATCATTTTCATTTTGATTAATTCCAATTTGATCACACAAAATGAAAAATATTATCTAAAATAAAGATGCATTTTCGTTTGCGTTTCTTTATAAAAATAAAAAAAGCAGTAAATGAAGTTATAAAAATTATAAATAATATAAATAAATGGAAATCAATTAAATCAAAAAATTTCTCTCCACGACATATGTAAAAAAATAAATAATTTTAAAAATTAACGAATACTTTACCAATGTCATATGCAAAGCTAAGAAATTAGTATTATGAAATTAAAAGATAATAAATGATACAAAAAATTATTTGATTAAAAACCCAAATAATTTATTATATATATTTTTTAAAAAATTAAAAAAAAATTTTCACCTAAGATAAAAAAAAAGCAATATAATATGTAAACCAGAACAAAATTGAGATTTTGATAAAATTTGTTTTAAAAATCGCGAATTTTTATTCTTATTTTTTAATTTTGGTTTGCATTTTTTATTCTACGTTTTTCATGCTTGAAATTAAGCGTTTAAGGGTCTTCGATCAGAATAAGTATGTGTATGCCCACATTTTGAAATAAGAAGTACTAAAAGACGGAAATGGATATCATAAAAAAAGGTAGGGAATATCCACTTTTCCAATGAAGTCATTGGATACACAGCAAGATTTTTCCTCTTAATGGAAAATTTTGATTGAAGTTACGGTTTTTCGGGATTCTTAAAAACATTAAATGACAAAAAGATAAAAATTATTTAAGAAAGAATATTTTTATGGCATTTTCAGATCAAAAATAGATGAAAAAAGAGCAGCAATTTATTGATGTTAATTGATAATACTTTGAAATTTCATTTGGTAAAATATTGCTTTTTCATTGCATTGGTTACACATTTCTAATTTTTGTTTTGATCACAGTTTTTGTTTGTTAAATTTTTTTTTTAAATAAATAAATAATTTTTTATCCCTTTATACAAAAATATCAAATTTGACCCATTCTTAAATCTTAGAAATTTTTTATTCCTTTTTGCTTGATTTAATCTTTTTTGCTGACGAGACGAAATTCTCGAGTACACCCATTCATCTATACTCTCGAGAATTCCTTTTTTTCTTGAACGGAAGGGCACAAATTCGATTTGGAGATGGGGCCACCAACAGAGGAAAGCTTCCCTGCCCTGCTTTTCTGATGGATTTATTAGAAAGGAGTTCGTTGAGAAATGAAAGTCAATAATTTAAGCTCGATTCATTTTTTTTTTAATAAAATAAACCCATTAGCAAATCAGGCCCAAATTTTCAAAATTTTCCACGGTGCCGCCTATAGGCTGTTTTTATTTTAGGTTTTTTTTCGCCCGAATGAGTCGTTTTGCCACCAAATTTTGTAGCATAACATAATTAACAATACCAGTTGTAAAAAAAAATTTTTTTTCTATATTTATTCCCCGAAATGTATGCAACTCTAAAATAATATATTTAAAGGAAAGAAATTCATTCCATTATTACAAATATAACAAATGCGTTTGATTACCTTACTTCTTAAATTTATTTGCCGATTTATATTTTTCTTACTAACATTTCTGCTGATACAATAAATTTACAACTGTTCCGGATCTCGACCGACCTTTTTCTCATTCCGAAAGCCGAATCCCGACCCGAATCTTGGCCCGTCTTTTTTCCGGTCCCAAAACCCAAATCCCGATACGAATTTTTTCTTACGTCCCGAATCGAATCCCGACCGACTTTTTTCTCGAGCCGAAACATTCCTGTTGTATTAGTTAGAACTTACTAAGACAATAATTGTTCAAACAAATAATTTAAGAATTTAGGTTATTCAGCCTTATTCAGGCTAATAAAAAGATTGTTATGAATTTTTTTTTGTTGGGATGGAAAAATGCTTTCTTTTTTCTATATTAAATATTTGAAAATCGGAGAAAGTTATTCAACAATAGAGAATTTGAAGAAATAAAACAAATAAATGCCAAAGAAATAAAGGGGAAAATGAAACAATATTGGGAGATAAAATGAATAGAGCCAAAAATTAGTGAGAGAAAATTAGCAAAAATATTGAAAACTTCAAGAAGAAACATTGAACGATGGAAAACGAAATTTGAAGTTTGAAAATAAAAAATAAAATAGATATATCTATTCTCGTATTTTTTGTTAAAAAATTTTCTAAAGAAGAACACTTTCCATAAAAATGGGTTTTTGTTTTTTTATTAATTTTTCTTTTCTTTCTTTTTTTAAATTCATAATTATTTATTATTAAATCGTTTTAAATAAATTGTTTTTTAAAAAAGGTCGAGATTCCGAACCTCCCACTGATTTGGTATGTTGTATTTAAGAAGATTTTGCATCTTTAGGCTAAAAAAAATTTGGTAATGAAAAACAAATTTTTGGAGTATTAACCTAAAGATGCCTCAACAAGTAAACCCAAAAATAGTAACGTTTTTTTGTTTATCGAGAGCGCAAATGCAGGGACGCAAAAATCGGGGGGAGGTGGGGAGGCGGCGAAAATCTTAATCATTTTTCGCAACACCAAATAAACTTTATAATTTTAGGTATTTAAGCAATTCCACTTTTCATATTTTAAGTACCTTTCATCCAATATTCTATTTATTGATTTATTTGTATTTATGTGGTAATATCGTATTGTTACTGATTTACTTTTTCCCAAAAATTATTTTTAAAAGTTGCATTTAGCGATTTATTCTGCCCTGCATAACAAAGTACCTCAAATCATTTTGTTTTAAATGTGTTTTTATCTTTTAAATTTTTCAGTTTATTTAAGCGTTTCTTCAAGTTGCTTGAATTTATTCATGTCAAATAAAAAAGTTATTTATTGATTCATATTGTGAACTTTGGTGAATTTTTCTTCATTTGATAATGAATTATTTTGGTTAAATACCTAATAATTGATTTAATGTTTTTCAAATAAAGCTTTTGTAAATGACGGTTTATAAAAGAATTCTTCTGGTTATTTTCTCTAATATTTCCTGGTATCGAAAACTCGTGGCGTTAATTGTTGAAACAACTTTTTCAAAGAGACCATTTATTTACTTTTTTAGGGGGTTCTCCAACATTTTCGTAAAATTTGCATTTCACGTTTTATTCAGTCCTTGATAATGAACTATTGTATTTATTTCGTTTTCAAACTAATTAATGTTTAATTTTTAATTCAAAGCGTGTGTAAATTGTTATGTTGCTTAATTTTAATTTCAGTTTTTTTAGTTATAAAATTTGAAGCTTTTTTTTTAAATTTGTTGGTGTAAATTCTTTGACTTGGTAATTTGCCAAATAAAAAAATGTTATTTGTTCCTTTCGATTATTAATATTAAAGTTTTTTTTAATTTTTATTGTTTTGGGTAAAATAAATTTTCAATTCAAGATCCTTAGCGATTCTTTCTTGTAGTTCTTTTTGCCTAAGTTTTTCAATAAAGAAAATTTGCTTTTTTCACTGATGAATATTTTTTTTATCATTTAGAGATGAATTCATTATTTAGTAAACTAAGTAATTAATTTATAATGATATACCGTTTAAAATTACATTTATTTACCAATAAAGCTTTTAAATGTTGGATTGTTCATTAATTAAAAAATGCTTTAAAGACAAATATTCGATTTATTAATTTTCTTAAATTTTAATTATAAATAGGACATAAATTTTTTTTCAATTAACTGCAGCCTTATTATGTAAATTTCGTTATTTCGCACTTAATGTAATTTGTGCAGATTTTGTTTCTTTCTTTATTTATGTTATTTGGTAGACTGTTAAAATTTCAATTTCTCCGTAATTTTTGTATTGCACAATTTATTAATGACGTCATTATTAGGTTTTAAAATTTTTATCGATTAATTTTTTATATTTATAAATTGTTCTAATAATTTTTTTTTAACTAAATATCACTGATTATATATGAATTAAAGATAGAGACCAAATGTTTGCCATGCCGCTTGTTATTAATTTATTTATATCTTTTTCCTATTATCGCACCTATCACTTAATCACAAGTGATCAGGCCAATCTTTCCTAGTAAACGACTAGGAGAACCCTTTTATTATTTCCTAACAAATTTATTAATTCCCAAAAAACACCCAATCAATTGCTCTCAATTCCTTTTCGTATGAATGAATGAATGAATGAATGAATGACACAAAATGGAGTAAATTTGGTTATTAAATATGCGTCTTTTCCGTTCTCCGCTTTGCTTTCCGATTAATCATAGGCTTAGTCATTTCTCCAACGTTCTTTCGTCATCGCCTCATCGACCGCGATGACACCCCGGCGGTGCCGTTTTAGATCGGCGGAAACGGCGGTCCTCCTTCGAATTCGTTGCCAATCATTGTCAGCAAATTTCCAAAGAAAGCCTCCAGTGACAAAAGCATTAGTGCCAACGGTGGGTTCCATTGGCGAACAGTGGCTGCCAGGCCGAACGCATGCTCTCTCTCTTGGGCCAGTCGACGCATAAGGATGCGGCTAATTTCAGCGGGCACTTGGATCTGCGGGGTGGGGTTCCAGGGCCAATGAATTTGGGGAGGTTGGGCATCCCGTCGTTCGTGCAATGGCTGGTCCACTGATCGGTCCGTGAAGTAAGGCCGATGACGACTTGGAAGGACTCTACGGATGGGTGGCAAGCCATCTCTTCCCCATGATCGGCGGTGGTAAGGCTGCATTTGGGACTGTTGCTGTTGCAGTTCCTGTTGCCGATGTGGTTGCTGCTGTTGCGGATGCGGTTGCTGCTGTTGCAAATGCGGTTGCTGCTGTTGCAAATGCGGTTGCTGCTGTTGTCCGCCCCCAGAAATAGTCGCCACAGAAACACCACTTGCTGAACTGCTAGAACATCCTTGTCCAATTGGCACAACCACCGCTGTTTTTAGTAACTGTGCCCAATTAATGGCGTCCAATTGAAACCCATTTGTCGGTAAACCCGTCCCCAACACAACTCCTGAAATTCCGCACTTTTCATTTTCATTTTCCCCTCTTTGACCATTCAAATTTGGATTTATCTGGCCGGACACTTCACCCGCTCCTGCTACAATTGTCATGGCTCCGCCGGCTGAAGAAGTACTGCTTGAAATAGAAATGCAGGGCTGGGTTTCCTGCTCCGTCCGTTGTGCCCCGTTATCATTTGCTGCTGCTGTGGTTCGGCGTGTTCCATTCCCATCCATTTCTCTCTCCCACTGCTGTATCTCTTCAGAAAAGTCGAACTCACTTCCCAAATCACTTTCCCTAGCAATTTTCTCTCGTCCATTGTCCATCGCCATTCCTCCGTTGCCCATAAGCACTGAGCCACATATCAACACAACAAACAAAAATATGGTGCCTTTCATCACGCCACGTCCCTGTAATTTAATTATGGCCGTCCCTCTTTCGTTCTCTGACCCGGCTAGACTTTCATAATCAATTTTTAGGTTTCCATTTTGCCCGTTTATAATTAATTTTAAATTTTTGCTTTCAATTTCAACCCTTTTACTCGGTTCACATACACTCCTTTCTTCCCGTTCATTGCTGCCAGTAATCCCGTTCTCGTCCTTAGTCTCGAATGCCCTTGGCTTCTCGACTTTTCTTTCAACCTCATTCTCTTGCATGCATCCCATAAAAAATTCGCCAAAATCATCGAACTCATCCCGATAATTTTGGAAATAAATCCCGCCAATTGGGTAACAAGTCCCATCGGACAACACCATTGGGCCAAGTGCACTTCCCTGCGTTCCTTTGAGCTTCAGCACTTGTAAAGCAAAGAGACGATGTGACACACGTGGCCGTGATCCCGAAAAAGGCCGGTCCGCCGTCACACAGAAGTTGGTGCTGTTTAAATTCAAAATGTAGCCATCGTCGAGCCGGTACATCAGTGTCGCCCCGCGTTCGAGCGTCTTGATGATGTTTCTTTTCAGCGCTTGTCTTTTCGTTGCCCTCTGAAGGACACTCCCGAGCTCTCTCTTGCCGCAATTCAAATTCTCAGCGGCAAAGTCGAGTAGTTATTTCGGTTTGTAAGGCATTTGAGAAATTGGGAAATTGGGATGATTGAAAATTGTGAAATTTTCTTTCATCTTTGCGTGCTTATAAACACTCCATTGTTCTTTCCCCCCTTTTGTCTTTGACTCATACTCATCTTTGCTTATAATAGGCCTTTGGCCTTCTATGCTCCGCATCCCTCCCGAGGTCAAAGAGCAGGACACGCTTGAAATTTCACACATTAAAATGCTGATGATAAATCGGTACCCCATAAAGAAGGGCATAATTTTCCATAAAATATAAATGATTCCAAGCACAAAAATAAAAATAAGCATGAGAAATGTCAGATTTTTAAAATCATTAAAGGGATTAAAAAGATTTTTAAAATCAATTTGAAATAAATCTTCAAATTTTAATCCGGCTGACTCTTTTATTTTAAGATTTTCAGAAGTACGCAACTTAAATTCTCTTTCATTTACCGGTATATAAGCTAATTCTCCTTTTATTTTAAACCAATTTCGTCCACCTGGACACACAATTGCACAATTCATATTTATTTTTGCATTGCTAAATGGAAGAATATCTACTTGGTTCTCGCCGTCTTTCTTACATTTTGCCAAAAATATTAGGCCCACCGGGCATTTGATTTCGGCAATACTTTCTCCCCAATTAGTCCAACATGTATAATTAAGCATTCCTCCCGTATGACACTCATAACATCCTGTCAGTGTCTCAATTTGCTGCGCTTTACAGGTGTTGCCGTTAATTTCTGCCACAACTTTTAAGTTCTCGACCCTGACCAGCAGCTGTATTGGTGTATAGCTCGTTTCGCTTAAAATTTTATTTTTATCGTTTCTCAAATTTAACTTGTCACTGGTGAATGGTAATTTCGGTTCTAAATTATCAATTAAAAAGTCTTCACATTCACACTGAATTAATTGAGTTTCTTTTAATGTACTATTTATCCAGCATTCTCTACATGCGCCGGTTTCTAAAGTACAATCAAAATTTAATGCACTATTCTCATCTTTACATTTTAATTTTGTTTTTACCTCTTTACCCGCATATATTATTTCTTTCTTTGAAATAATGAAATAATCCCCAAGAAGTGGAGATATTGGAGGGGTCACTCCTTCAGGAGTAAAGGAAAATTCTCGCCACTCTTCCGTAATTCCCGGGTAAAGGTTTAATACCTTTTTAACCGTTTTCTTGTCGATCTTTAACTCAATCTCGGTTTTAATTTCATAATCCCAATTTAGGCATCTTACTTGCTTCCAAACCGTATCAGTAACTGGGTGAGCTATTATTTTATAAAAAAAACATTCATTTATTCCAAATGATGGTAAAGCGCACTTTGAAAGATTCTGCTGTTAAATCGAACACAGGTTCTAAGTATACACCCCTTGTTGTTAGACACGTAATTAAAACAATCCAATATTTCTTGCCTACTTCATTTTTATCCATTGATTTAATAATTGATGGTCCTAAATAATCAAGTGCAATGAACTCAAAGGGATGCGATTTTCGTACTCGATATTTGGGGTGAGGTGGCATTGGTGGTAGCGCAAATGGTGGTCCGCTGTTCTTACGGCAAATAACACAATTTTTTATAACCTTTTTAACTAAATTTCTAACACCGGGTGCCCAAAATCACTTAAAAAGTTGTTTAATGTTGCGTCAACCCTTTCATGCATCACGTTTTTATGTGCTCTTAAAATTAAAATTTCCAGAATTTTGGCGTTTTTAGGAAATACGACCGGGTTGTGAAATAGTTTGGGGGTTTCGCTTTTCGCAATCCTTGTTTTTAAGCGAATTAATCCATTATCATCTGTCTCCCACCGAATTTGATTATTTTTGTTAACATACTCTTCCCAACCCATTTGCCCTATTTTTAATAAAAAATTTTCAGAGACTTCGTAATCTTTTGCCGTTATACTCTTTCCTTCCGAGATATCGGCCAAGACTGATTTTTTGGCGATTGATTTTAGCCATTTTTTAGAGAATTTCATAACACTTGCAAGAATTTTGATTAATTTGTGCCATTCTATGTAATTATTAAAATGTATTAGTTCCTTATCCATTTCACTTCCTTTCAAAATCCCAATTACTTGAGAACATTCCTTCTTAATTTCCTCGGCCGAAATTCTGAAGCACATTTCGTTTGGCCATTCTGGTTCTGGCTCTTTTAGCCATTCAGGGCCAGACCACCACAATGGATGTATAATTAGTTCATTTGGGGTACAACCCCTGCTAGCCACATCTGCAGGGTTTTGTTCAGTTGGTATGTACCTAAATTCAAGCCCATCATTTAATTTAATTTCGTTCAAGCGGTTGGTAATAAATCTTGGGTGATCGTTTTTTGAATTTACCCAATTAAGCACCGGTTTGGAATCGCACCACAAAACCATTCCATCTATGGGAAATCCTAATTCGTTTTTAACGAATTTGGTGGCTCTTGACCCAATTAGGACCCCCTTAAGCTCCATTCTCGGAATAGAAACTTTCATTTTTCGTGGACGTAATCGGCTACGTGAATACAAAAGTTGAATTTTTACCCCTTCTGATTCACTTCTCAAGTAAACACAGGTAGCATACGCGTCTTTAGATGCATCCACAAACGTATGTAACTGTTTTTTACTACTTTTATCAATGTACACTCTTCTTTTTATTTTGAATTTGATTCCTTGCCAACTTTCCGTTATTCCTCTCCATGTTTCGCATTGATTCTCTTCCAATTTATCATCCCATTTCCTTTCCGATTCCCACAGAGTTTGGAAAAATAATTTTGCGGGAAGAAGACATGGTGCTGCCAACCGCAAGGGTCAAAAACCGAATTTAAATCTTTTAGTACCTTTCTCCTTGTTATTTTCGAATTCTCTATCACCGGGAATTCCAATGAGAACTCGTCCGGTCTTATATCCCATCGAACACCCATTATTTTTGGCTTTTCTTTTCCCAACCTATCCTCTTCTGGTATTAGATTATTCACATAATCCGAAATTGATACAAATTCTCTTAGATTCATTTTTGCGCCAGCAAATAATGACTTCATTGTTTTATACTTTTCAAGCGCTTCTTCTTCACTGTTACAGCCCACAAAAATATTATCAACAAATAAATTTCTTTCTACTTCTCTTGCCAACTCTGTTTTATACTGCTTTAAATGATAGCGAATAGTGGCTCCCAATAAGAAAGGGGAAGAGATAACACCAAATGGTACTCTTCTAAATCTGAGTACCAAAAGATTGGTCTGGGTTATAGGTCTCTTCACATCTCTGACCCATAAAAACTTAACATAATCCCTTTCTTCTTCCTTTAGTTCCATTGTCCAAAATGCCCTTTGTATGTCCCCCCACAATGCTATTTTAGGAATTCGTGATCTCATTAAAAGTCCTGGTAATTGTGGCATCTCAATTGGCCCTCTAAATAGCATATCATTTAAACTCTTGCCCCCTCTTATTTTGGCTGATGCGTCATACACGACCCTTGGCTTCTTGCCAGGAGAAAAAACACAATGGTGAGGGAGAAAGTGTTCATTAAACCCTTTAATGTCTGTTTCTTCCACAATTCCATCCTTAATATTCTCTTTAAACAACTCATCCAAGTCATTCGATTCTTTTGGCGATATTTTTAATTTACTTACTAACGTTACTAGACGCCGATATGCTACCGAAAAGTTGGTTGGCAGTTCTTCCTTTGGCCGTTTCCATGGCCAACTGACAATATACCTATTATTTTTGGTTTCTATTGATTCGTTAAACATTTTAAGGGCCACCTCGTCATCTTTTTCTTCCGGGTTATCCCAAACACCAATCGTTTCAAAATCCCAGAATTGATTAGGTTCTTCATCGCCTTTTTCCTGTACAATGGCGGCAATTGTTCTGGACTGCAAACAGTTACTGTCGTGCTCGAGTTGGCCACAAATTATTGGGCCAACCGTTGTATAAATCCGAAATAATTTATCTGTTATTGGAGAAACGCCTCTAATAAATTTCCAAAATTCTGCCATCCCTATCAGAATACCTGGTTTCTCCTCAATTAGTTCAGTTTCTGCTGAATTTAAATTTACCCTTTTTAATTTATTGGTAATATTATCAATTCTTCTGACAATTATTCCTTCTTTCTCACCATTTTCTAATTCAACATTTATAAAATACTTAGGTGAGTTAATTCTTGTTGAACTTTCTTCACGTATAGGCATCAAATCCAAAAACCCTTCCCCAACACGTGGCGGTCTCAATTCTCTTATTAAACCATCCGTAATAAATGATGACTGACTGCCAGCGTCGAAAAATACAAGTACAGAAATATAACGTGTCTGACTTTTGCCTGAAAATATCTTTACTCTCGTTGTCATTAATAATATCTCCTTTTCCTCATTTTTTATATTGGTAACTGACATAGCATTCCCATTTCTTATTTCCTGGGTTTCCCGTCCAGGTCTGTAATTGCTCCGATTCCCTAGTTCGGTCGCATTTGCTCCTGTTTTATTTGCATTTTGGCCTTTTGGACAAACAGCCTTATGATGATCATTGTTACATATAGCACAATTTTTACCATTGCATTGAAATTTACTATGTCCTTTCCTTAGACATTTGTGACACCGACCTTGTTCATTGATAATTTTAAGTCGTGCCTCCCTACTCACCACTTGTCTACAATTAGCTGCCCAATGTGCTCTTCCACATAAAAACAATTGGGAATTGGCCCTGATCGTGCATTGTCAGTGATTTGCCCTGGTCGTGATACCGCACTCCGATCACCTGCCTGTATACTAAAAACTCTCCGGAATTCGCCCTTTCGATTAAACCCATTTTGTCGGAATCCATTGTGTTTAAACCCATTATTTCCCTTAAAGTTTCCTTCGTTCCTTTTTTTTGGAAGGAAGGCATCCCTATATTTAGACTGCGTGTACACCGAATTGCTTCCTCTCGTAGCGATATGACATCATTGAGATTTTTCCGCCATTCTCCTATTTTCCATTTTGTACCCGACTCTTTCTCCTTTTTCAAAATCTCCAGAATAATCGCCCTTGGAAACTTATTTTTTACTGCCATTAGCATAAATTCGCCATCCTCACCTTCACTTAGGCCCGAATTATGTAATTGTCGGCAAATTCTCTCTAAATCTTCAAAACACGACCTTAGCGATCCGACTAATTCATTAGCAATAGGTAAATTCAGTAACTCGTTTTGAAGTGACTCTCTAATAATTTTTAAGTCACCAAATTGTCGTTTTAGGGTACTAACAATTAATCGATAATTTCCCCCTGTGGCTAAAAATCCCTTTACTGCCCTCTCTGCCTTCCCTCTTAGGCTCATAAGTAAATACGAGCATTTTTGTACTTCGGGAATTTCTTTGTCTCCAGCATTTGCACTGAATTGCTGCCAAAACGCGGGCCATAATAATGGATCGCCTTCAAAGTATGGCCATGCGCTTTTGGGAAACTCACGTTATCGCTGCCAACTCTCGGCTCACGATTATTTGCACGAAAAAAATTCCCGCTTATTCCATTTAGTGCATTCACATTGACCTGTGCATTTTCATTAGCATTTAGTTCCTGTTTTGGTTCCTGCTCTAATAATCTTATTGACTTAATACTGCCGGCTAAGCTTTCCTCGTCTTCGTTAACTAAAATTATATTTATTTTACCAACCATCTCTCTTCCCTCTTCAACCCAATCATAAAAATGTCTCCCTTGATGGGTAAATAAGCGGTATCTTTCATTCTCTTCATTTTGAGCTTCCTCTCCTATTGCTCTGATCAGTAAGTCCCAATCATTATTTTTCTTTTAAATTCGTTCTATTAACCCGGTTAGGAGTACTCTTTCTTCCCTTAACAAAGTTATTCCCTCTTCAGTTCGCTGCTGAGCTCCAACAATCGGTCTAAGTCTCTCTATTCTATTAATAAAATTCTCCACCATAGTTCCTAAAGCGGTTCTTATTGGTTCAGACATTATTCACAAGGGTTTCCTTTACCATAAATAATACACCAGTATCCTTTGGCCGTTGCACCACTTTTTCGCACCTATCACTTAATCACAAGTGATCAGGCCAATCTTTCCTAGTAAACGACTAGGAGAACCCTTTTATTATTTCCTAACAAATTTATTAATTCCCAAAAAACACCCAATCAATTGCTCTCAATTCCTTTTCGTATGAATGAATGAATGAATGAATGAATGACACAAAATGGAGTAAATTTGGTTATTAAATATGTGTCTTTTCCGTTCTCCGCTTTGCTTTCCGATTAATCATAGGCTTAGTCATTTCTCCAACGTTCTTTCGTCATCGCCTCATCGACCGCGATGACACCTATTTTCGAATCATAAGATCGCGAAATAAATTTACCTTCTTATTTACTAGCTCAGTTTTGGTTGACAAAAACATTTTTAGTACTTTTTGCCTTTTTATTAGGTGAAAGTAAAATTTTAGCCCATTCCCCGGCAGTTCCACAGCAAGTGTAAAAAGTGAACAAAAAGTTAATTATAAAGGAAATTAATAAATTTAAGCCAAATCAAAACATATTGGTGTACTAATGAAGAAGTTTTTTTTGTAAGGTAACATATCATCAAAATTAGTCGAGGTAAATACGCAAAATTTTTCTGTATGACAAGCCCAAAACTAAACTAAATCCCCGAATAGTCTATAAATTTTATAAATTCTTAAACTGGGCATTTGATATTATATAATTGTTTATACATAATATCAACCTGGTAAGGCAAGCTCGCTTGTCATTTCTTTGACTATTTATCCATTAATTAGTCATCCTAATTAAATGATTTGTTTCTTCAAAATAACTTTCTTTATTAATTTCTTGTGAAAAAACACAGTTGTGCTATTCATTAAATATATAATATCATTAACTATGCTTTTTTTATTTTTTATTTGCTTATTTGTGAAGTTTGATACAACAATTTTTCTAAAAAATATTATTTTATTTTAGTATTTTTTGAATTTTGGATTTTTTCATTTTTTTATTTAATATTAATTTATTTTACATATTCCATTAATTTAATATTTCTTCACAGTTTTTTATTTTGGTATATTTCTCTAGCTTTGTGTTCTTTTTTAAAAAAAACTTTCTTCCGCAACTTTATATTTGTTTGTAAAGCTCTTTTTTCATCATTCATTCAGAAGAAACGGAGTTGCTGAATTTTTAACTTATTTTCACTGTGTCCAATTTAGGTGATCGAATTATGCGGCTTTTATTTGTTCCTTTTTTATAATACATTTTATTTTATCATGCGTAAGATAAATTTTGGGTTGAAATTCTAATGGACATGATAGATAATTATTTTGTTTAATTTCTATTTGAAATTTTTAAACTAAAACTTATTTAAATTGTTTGCTGAATTTTGAATATGATTTTATATAGTAAAAGGTTAAGAAATTTTTTTAAATGCGTAAAAATCTGTATCCTAATCAATTAGAAGGTATTTTATTTTGATTTTTTCCCATTTTTTAAAATTCACATGATGTTATATTTCGAGTAAATAAACCAATTCATTTCAGTCAAAAGTTAATTTTTTGAAGAAAATAAAATTTGTTGATCCTTTTTGTACATAAAATGATTAGTTTCTTTTTCATTTTATTTTGAATAATTCTGATTGTAGTACCTACTATTTTTATCTAGTAATTAAAGAGATGTTTGTTAATTTTGTTTATTATATTGAATTTTTGAATTAATTCAATAATTTTCTTGCACTATTTTTTTTTTAAATTATTTTCAGCTTCATATTGCATACAATTTGAGTTTGGCGGCTCAGCATAATTAAATTTTATTTTAATTAATTTTCTGAAATAAAGCATAACTTAAAAGTTTTTCAAAATATAAGTTTAATCAAAAACTCCTCAGATAAGAAATTAAAGGGTCTATATAATGTTTTAATAGAATTTATTATTTTCTCAGGCCCAATTTCTGTGTATCATCGCTTTCAAAGAGTGGGCGTTTTGTTCAAAGCGTCTCCATAATCATTTGGCTTGGTTTTGCTCTGGTTTTATGATTTTTCGCATAATAGGAAATGTAATTGTGTAATTCCTGATGATTTCATCGAATTATTATTTTTTACTTTTTACCAGACCCAAGTTTGGCTTGCTTTAATAAAAAAAAATCTTTTCTTTTTTGAATGCTCATACTTAAATATTGAGAATAATTATTATACTAGTGGAGGATTTTTAAAGTATACAGAATAAATATAAATCGAACCAATAGTTGTTTATTGCTTTTAAATTTTTTGAATGCAAACCAATCATATTTTTAATAAATTTAGAAAAAGATTTTTTTTATTTATTCTTTTGGGTTTTATAGCATTTTATCAAAATTTTTAATTAAATACATTTTTGATTATTTGTAATTGTGCCCTTTACAATATTTCAATTCTTGCTGTTATAAAATAACACGATTAAAAACTCCATCGTTAATTCATTAATGAACTAAATCAATCGAATTTCAATAAAAAAAAAGAAGTTATTTCGTTACTTAAAATTTTTTCAATTTTCTATACTTTATATTAGGTATCTTCTCTTTTTTTTTAATTTATTTGTCTGCCTTCTAAATTCAAGCAATTTCAGCGAACTTCTTGTGGGAGTTTATGTCTCGTTTTCGGAAGCAATTTTATTAGAATATATATAATGTGAAAAAATTATTTGTAGCTTTTATTTCGGGTTTTTTGTGAGTTTGATAGTTTCTTTTTGAAACTTTTAAAAAATGAAATTCAATATATAAATCTTTTGGAAAAATTCTTCGTTTAATTTGAAAGATATATTACCCATTTTTAAAATGGCATCCATTCTTTTCGGGAAATTTATGTTTTAATTTAATACGTCTCTTTTGATTAAATGAGTGTTGTTTTTTTACAAAAAAAATATTTACTTTCTAAAAATAATTTTCATTTTAAACAGCCAGTTGTTTGGTAATGCTTTGATTTTTCAATTATTCATTAAAGCAATTTAATTTTATTGAGCATTATTTTAGTGAAATTTTATATCTTTGTTTGCTTTTCATAATATAGCTGATTTTGGGATTAGTAGAGAAAAACTAAGATATATATTCCGATCCAGTTATTTTTATTTTGGCATAGATGTCTTCAATTTTAATATTTTGTTAAATTATTTTTTTGGAGAAAATTTAAGTTTTTTTAAGAATTTTTTGATTATAGTTTCTAAGCTCTTTTGATTCGTTGTTTACTTTAATAAGTTATCTTCAAATTATAATTTTGAATGGCTTGACCCTTATTGAAAAATTTAAACAAAATTTGTGTTGTGTCCGACAACAAATATTAATTTATTCACAAATAAAAAGACACAAAAAAATTAGTTATCAATTGGAAAATGCACTGCGAATAAATGGAAGAAAAAATAAATTGAGGCAAAGGCGAGGGAAGGGAAAACAGTCAGATATTTATAGAAGGTAAATTGGCGGGAAACATGTCCATTCAAAATATTCTCTTCAATACACCACAATTTGTATATCAATTTGAGTTTATATTGTTATAAATAGGGGTGGGATTTTTTAGGTGCTAAAAACGCAAAATGGTTAACTAAATAGTTGGTAAAAAAAAACCCTAAAATAGTTGGTAAACACCGGAAAACCCCCAAAATAGTTGCTAAAATGGACGAAAAATGCCGACAAGTTAATTTTCTCCATAAACTCTTAAAAACAACTCAATTAAAAAAAGGATTTTAAAAAATTAAAAAAATTATAAAAATTTTGAAATAAATTGTTAAAATAATTTTGGAATTTTCATTACCTTGTCAAGAAAAATTTGAATAATTTTGTATCGACAAAATTTTTCTTCATTTAAAAAAAGTCGGTTTTTAGGGGTGCATTTTTCCATTTTATTGCTTTTTTCTTCACAAATTTTTTGATCACATGCAAAAAAAGTTGTGAAATAGTTGCAAAATGCCAAAATAGGTGAAAATAGTCGCTCTAATTAAAATTGTTCGGAGAAAATATGTTTTTCATGATTCTCTCATCAAGAACAATGCACAAAAAAAAAAAAATCTCAACCTTTGTTATAACAAATCTCATTCACATAGCAGTTCTAACAAAGTAAGATAAATTATTTCTTGTTATATTTTTTTTTGATTTAATTTCCTTTTTAAAGTTTATTTCTTTGTGAATTGAAGACCAAAATTTGACAACCTTGGAATATTTTTAAATCATATGGTTTAAATTTAAATAAATTAATATTTTGGCTTAGTTTTTTCATTTTTCATCTCTAAAACATCAAAGGATTTTGTAAATTTGTTTAAGTTTTTTAAATAAGCTCATATAAATTATTTTTTCCAAGTTTTATTTTATCTTCTTGGCCTTTTATTGCTTTTTTATTATTCCTTTTTTAAGCCCTCAATTAATTATTTTTCGTATAATTATTTTTATTTTTTCGTTTTTTATACAAGCATAACATAAATATCCATTGCACAATTTTTTGGAGGTCTGTCTTGTTTATATTTCATAAAATTTCTTTGGTTTTCGATCTTTGTTTAGTTTTGACTTTTTTTTTCTATTGTTATGAATATATTTCGATTTATAATTTTTTATTTTTTTTTTATTTGGAATATTTATTTCAGCTCCAGCCCACAAATATCTCAAGCTCATTCCATCCAGTCTAATTCATTTCTCGCGAAAAAAGCATTTAATAAAGTGGTATTTAAATATGCCTTAAATTGTGTGAATAATTTTTATAAAATTTTAATGTTGGTTGAGTATTTTATTTTTTTATTTTTTTACCTGCATCCAATCAAAAAAGCTTTTCCTTTTTCCCAAGCACAGCATTTATTCACTGCAGCTCACAAATCCGTGTTTTAAATTCTTAATAAGATCATACTAATTATTTTTCAGAATTCATTTTAATTTCTTGGCCTTTATATTGTTAGTTTTTTATTATTTTTTATTTTGGTGTCTTCAATTATTAATTGCCTTAAATTGTTGCTTTATATGATTGATATTATAAAGATAAAAATATCAACATTTTAATTAAATGAATATTCTTATTCTCCTTAATAAAGTACCACTAATCATTTTTTGATATAATTTTTTTTCTTTAATTTTTAACTCTTGCCGTAATTCCTGCCAATCATTTTTTTGAGAATTACTTGTTTAAGTTTCAACAAAATTAATCTACCTTTTAAATAATATTTATATTTTGATAAATTTTATTTCCGAATATTTTTTATGTTTTGTATTAATTTAAAGATAGGAATATATAGAATTTTCCTTATAAGTATTTATTTATTTGTTTCCTTACTTATGCTTCTTTTTTTTCTTTCGTTAGTTTGGTTTTCATGTTTATTTTTTCTCATGCCATTATCTTTTATGCTCGTGTGCAATGATCTAGGCAAATTCCCCTTATTAATTTTTTAGATTATTGATTAAAATAATGATACGGCAGATTGAATAAATATACTTTTTGTACTTTTAAGCACCTTTTATTAGGTTTAATTAGTAGATAAGTTTTTCGGTTTAAGTTATTTTGGGATTTACAGTCTCCGGTTTAATTATTCTGATTTTTTGGTTTATCATTAGAACGATAGTTGTAGGAAATAAAAAGGACGAATTAAAAAAGCAAAAAAAATGGACTAAAACTCAACCATGATAAAATGGCTATTTAAAAAAAGGCAAATAATTTTTTTTAAGATAGGTCGCAACAAATTAAAAATTGAAATACATTTACCCAATCGCAAGAATAGGTGATCAGCTTCAAGAGAGCTTTAATGAAATTTTTTTTACCCGAAAAAAAAATTATAAATCTATAATCATGATTAGATAAAAAAAAAAGGATAACGATCAAAAAAAGAAAATAATTATTTTATAAGTTATTTATAATAAAATAACCATATAATATTTTTAATAAATAAAGATAGTATTTTTTAATGAATTATTTTGCATTTTTTTGCAATAATGCACTGGATTTTTTTATATATTCTTAAATTAAACTTAATTTTGATATAAGTCTCAATTTTTTTTTTCTAAATGATAAATTAAATATTTTTGTAATATAGCAGAAATTTATGCTTTATTATGTATTTTTTGTTATTTGTCGAATTTTTATTATGCAGGCTATTCTATAATGCATTATAACTACTATACGATGCTATTAAGAAGATTTATTTGCTAAATTAAAAATGATTAAATTAAGTAAAGTGGGGGATCAATTGTTTCTTTTTTATGGAATGAGGCGATGCTGTCGGAATCGGACACTTGTTGGCGCGGCGAGGGGCAACTGAGGGGGTGCAAGGAAGGGGGAGGGTGCGCAAGCAATTTAAATGCATTTTCTTTGGTGCTTATAACTAAGGCCAATCAATTTTCGAGTTAGTTTGACCCGGCCTTTGTCACTGTACTATTCCAATGAAAAAATATGACCAAGACAAGAACCATTAGGGTGGGGCGGGGGGATTGGCTCTATTTAATGAATTGTGTGTTATTTCTCTCGTTTTCTTCTATTGCACTTCCATTGCAGGAATGTGTGCCGGTGATGGAACAGGAGGACAAAGAGAGTCGAAAACTTTGGCGTCACGTCACTGCAGCACTGTTCAACAAAAATTTCGGTATCGCATCCCAAGGTGGGACTTAATGGGCTAACAATTGAACAGAATTTTGAATGTTTTACCCCGTTTTAGCAAAGCGACACATTGAACAGCGACAACGAGACGAAAAGGCACAGCGTGAGCGACTTAAACTGCAGTGGGAGCCATTCCATTTCGCTCGAATTGGCGACGGTTCACCAACCGATGAGTGGCGGTACCGTAACGCGTTGGAACAACGGCCGACAAAGGATGGGCCATAATTGGCAAGCAGTACAACAACAAATGCGTCATGTTGAAGATTTTAATGAAAATATTGATGCAGGAACAAACAAAAATGTACAAATTATAATCATTTGATTGTTGTTATACATACACAGATTAAAATTAATTCTTAAATGCATTTTCTTTTTATTTTGGTCTCAGTTCATATGAAAAGTGTTAAGATTTTGCCGTTATTGATTTGTTAAAAATTCCCGCTGCCATATTTTCCATCCGGTTCACGATTCATCCGCCCAGCAAAATCATTTCTGCATGCCAAACGAACACTTTTTGGCATGGCGAACAAGTCATATCTGCATGCGTCTAGGGTTGTCCGGGTCCGGACCTGATAAATGTAACTCCCCTCCAGGTCGGCACGTCAATTAATTTGGCGCTATATGGAAAGTTACCGATTTTGAAACCAAAGGGGGAGTCATTGATTTTTTAATGGCAGTTGATTCTGACAGTGGTTGATTTCGGCAAAGTGATTTCGACAGTACCAATAAAATGGTGAATTCGACAATGATTGATTTCGAGAGTAACAAGAAATTAAAAAAGCACAAGGAGAACTTATGATTATGGCTCCGATTTTTTGAGATACTAAACAACGTTCAAATAGTTGCTAAAAAGTCGCTCCAATTCGAATAAATGTGATTTTGTATTTCTCTCCTCCAGAATTAACCGCAAAAAATATTTTTATTGTAATTTTATATAATGCCGCATCTGCTGGCATTAGGGATCCTCCATACGACCAACGAAAAAGAAAAGATTCGCCAAGACAGCAATTTGCAAGCCAAGGTCAAAGATTTTGGAAGGCGTGATCCTTTTCTTAAAATCTTCACTTCTACTTACTTGGCATATTTACATACATCATATAGGTGCTGGTGCATTTCCTAAAAAGTGCCACCCAAGCGCGTTTCCTAAATAGGCCATTTTTATGAATTTTTTTGAAAAAACTGGTCATAACTTTGCTCAAATGCAACCAAATTACACAATCTTGGTATGGTCCGATAGCTATTAGTTAGCTCTATTAGCCAACCAAATTTCAAAAAGAATCATTAAATTTTAAGTAAGTTATAACCACAAAATTCATTTTTTGGTCTATATTTTTCGCAAAATTTAATGATATTTTTCGAAATTTGGATGGCTAATAGAGCTAACCAATAGCTATCGGACCATACCAAGATTGTGTAATTTGGTTGCATTTGAGCAAAGTTATGACCAGTTTTTTCAAAAAAATTCATAAAAATGGCCTTTTAGGAAACGCGCTTGGGTGGCACTTTTTAGGAAATGCACCAGCACGCATCATATATACCAAGGGATGCCACCGATTTCCGGCTTTCCGATTATTGAACCCAGAGTTCGTGGGCATCCCTAATATATATTTGTGTTTTTTTTAAATTTATTGGTACTATCGAAATCAATCATTGTCGAATTCACAATTTTATTGGTACTGTCGAAATCATTCATTGTCGAATTGGTGATGCGACATTTGCGGCGCGGGACCCAGAAAAAAATTGTAGAGCGAACTAAATCTATTATTCTTAGTGTCATTCGAAGCCCCTAAATATGCTCTACTTTATACCAAAAAATCAAAAGAATTGATTGAGTTTTAGAAAAGTTATGACTAGGGTAGTGACAAATATTTACGAAAAATCCCAAAATATTTAAATAAATATTTACAGAAAAAAAGCTTAAATATTGACTAAAATAATGAAAAATCCCAAAATATTGACGAAAAGAATGATTAAAAAAAATACAACTTTCCAGTGCAAAAAATCGAAAAACCGATTTTATAGATAAATAATAAGCAATAAATTGGCAAACAAATTATTCACTGGTTACAGTAGAAAAAAGATACTTTTCAAAAATTTCAGGCAAAAAAACTCATACAATTGTCAGACAAAAATTTTTTTTATTTTTTTTATAAAAAACAGAAAATTTTTCGAGAAAATATTTTTTTGAATTTTACTTTTTCAATTTTTCATCATCAATTAGGTCTGTTGCTACTGCAACAAGCCCTGTTCGGATGCGCAGCGCAAGCACTCAACTGTCCGTCAACAACAAAAACATGACAAATTTTATGGTAAATTAAACTTTTCTTTTTTAATGCTTTTTATTTAGGCCATAACTAATGGCTGTACTACTTAATACATAGTCACAATTTCTCTCTACGCCGACCAACAGTAGTGGCACAAAAAACAACTGAAGAGTACGCCAAAAAGAGTCAATTTCATTATCTACGGTGCATCACCTCTTACATAATAGCAAGTGAAAATTTTTGTCAGAATAGTTAAGGTTTCCTTTTTAGCTATACAAAGGTGTAGGCATGCGACGAGACGGCCGTCTGTTTGGATCCGTCGGGAGGGACATGTCTGGCCGAGAAAGTGTCCAAAACAGTCACCATACTCAACACTGGCCTTGAAAAGGCGTGTGTTAGCTTCATCACCACAGCATGGCCAGACGGGACGAAGCTACAAGCGTTCGTGCTCTTTCCAAAAAAGCGGCCCATGCCAACTATCATCAGGCGCTTCAAGGGTGTATGATTTTGTGCTGGTGCGGACGCACATGGATGGATAACGAGCTGACAACGGACTACTTGAAAAAGGTGAGAAAAGCAAAAAGCAAAAATTGAATGAGCTTTGCTTTGAAGGCACCTCCAATGGGCGTCTATTTGGAATGGGTCGCTTCGGCATGGCAGGCAATACCAAAAGGACGTATCTCCGACTCTTTCGTCACGTGTGGCATTACAAAAGAAACCGGGGCCGAGATAATGAGAAATTTCATGTTTTTAAGGCAGTCGTCAAAGTAGTTATGACGCTATGATTTATATTTGATAAATTTATCGGTTTACCTATGCTCTTTTTTTGTTATTGACTATTGTATTTTAAAAAAAAAAAAATTTTTTTATTCAAATAATTGCACTTTTTCAAAAAAAAATTTTGAGGGGGGTTATATTTTAGGGGGGGGTTCTAAATTAGGGGGGGGCTCTATTGTTCAATACCCCTCAAAAGGGGGGTTATAATTTAGGGGGGGGGGGTTCTAAATTAGGGGGGGTTCTATCTTAGGAAATACGGTAACAAAATGAAATGAAATCCCCTTATTTAACAATTTTTTTATTTTTCGGTTTTCATTTCTTGACAAGCCTTAGTATGTATATATAAACTTGCTTTTTCTTTTACTTTCATCAATTTGCTATCGCTTTTCTGTGTGTCATTCGCCATCAAATTTTGTTCCTCCTTTTTTCTCCTTTTGACCGATTTTCCAATTGTTTTTGACTTTTTCATTTTGTATAATATTCCGACCTATCCTTTAGTTAAATGACTGATTGGGGCCAATTCGACGCCAACAAAACAAATTACGATGCCATCTACAACATAAGCAATAATGATGAACAGCAGGACACTCGGAACAACAATCAGACCGGCGTATTAAGACATTTGCTGGCTCAGGTAGTGATTGGAAGGGACACATAATTTGTACCAAATTACCCAACCATGCATGGTTCCCCAATTTTCAGATTGGCCCAGGCATGGCAATGCAGAATCTATCGTTGCCAACATATATGCTGGAACGGCGTTCTCTTTTGGAACTATACGCCGATTCATTTTGTAGAGAAAATAGACAAATTTGATAGGGTTTTCCAACATTTATTTCCATTCATTTTCCGGGTCTTGTTTGTTTAGCTCACCCGGAAGAGTTGATCGACGCAGCTTATCAGAACACGCGTGAAAAACGGTTAGTTTTTCAAATGCCATTACTCCGAATTATGTTTTTTTTTAAGATTTCTCAGTGTGCTCAAATACTATCTGAACTCGTTCTACCCCGCCCGCAAAAGTGTGCATCCGAAGAAGCCATACAATCCAATTTTGGGCGAGACATTCCGTTGTCGTTGGACGCTGCCCGGTGCTGATCCAGCTCCTACTCCAGGCAGCCGGACAAGGGGCGGCCCGTTCCCAGGCTCCTCTACCAACCAGGTGAACGGTTTTTTGATCGATACACTTTATTCCCTCCCACTCATAAAAAAAAAAAAAATTGTTTCATAACGTCCCACATTGGGAATAGCACCGGCCGTAGCCTCCATTTCTAAAAAATTGGTTGATAATGTTCCCATTTTCTGCAGATAACATTCATCGCGGAACAGGTGAGCCACCATCCGCCTGTCTCTGCCTATTACGTTGAGCATTCTGATTATGGTGTGTCCTGCACTGCTCACTTCTACACCAAGTTACGTGTGGCTGGCATTGTTTCTCTTGGCGTCGAAAACATTGGGAGGGCGGCTGTGCGGCTTCGAAATGTGAGCTCTAAATCACATGGCAAATGGATTTCTCGAGTTTTTCCAATCCAATCTTTTTTAGCACAAAGAGACGTACTTTGCCACCTTTCCCGACGCCTTAGCGCACAACCTTCTAGGAACACCGTGGTTCGAATTCGCTGGAAAAGTAGGAATTATGCTTTTCTCTTATTTTTCCGATAAAAACAAATTTGACGGAGGGAACGGGAGGGAAACCGAAGAATCCGCCTTTTTTATTCTCAACTTGTGTTATGCGTTTTTTTTTCTTTTAGGTCGAACTTTACTGTGAAAACACTGGCTACCGAGCAGAAATTGACTTCCTGGCCAAACCGTTATTTCGAGGCAAAGCCCACCAGATTTATGGCCAAGTTTTTCTCATTGGCCGAAAAGGTGCGATCATGCAGCTGAAAGGCGAATGGAATGGGCAAATTTATTCGAAGCGAAGCGGTGACACTGACTACAAACTGTTCACGAACGTGCGGCAAAAGCCCTGCGTCAGAAAGGTGGACGACAGTGATTAGCGCAAGCAATTTAAATGCATTTTCTTTGGTGCTTATAACTAAGGCCAATCAATTTTCGAGTTAGTTTGACCCGGCCTTTGTCACTGTACTATTCCAATGAAAAATATGACCAAGACAAGAACCATTAGGGTGGGGCGGGGGGATTGGCTCTATTTAATGAATTGTGTGTTATTTCTCTCGTTTTCTTCTATTGCACTTCCATTGCAGGAATGTGTGCCGGTGATGGAACAGGAGGACAAAGAGAGTCGAAAACTTTGGCGTCACGTCACTGCAGCACTGTTCAACAAAAATTTCGGTATCGCATCCCAAGGTGGGACTTAATGGGCTAACAATTGAACAGAATTTTGAATGTTTTACCCCGTTTTAGCAAAGCGACACATTGAACAGCGACAACGAGACGAAAAGGCACAGCGTGAGCGACTTAAACTGCAGTGGGAGCCATTCCATTTCGCTCGAATTGGCGACGGTTCACCAACCGATGAGTGGCGGTACCGTAACGCGTTGGAACAACGGCCGACAAAGGATGGGCCATAATTGGCAAGCAGTACAACAACAAATGCGTCATGTTGAAGATTTTAATGAAAATATTGATGCAGGAACAAACAAAAATGTACAAATTATAATCATTTGATTGTTGTTATACATACACAGATTAAAATTAATTCTTAAATGCATTTTCTTTTTATTTTGGTCTCAGTTCATATGAAAAGTGTTAAGATTTTGCCGTTATTGATTTGTTAAAAATTCCCGCTGCCATATTTTCCATCCGGTTCACGATTCATCCGCCCAGCAAAATCATTTCTGCATGCCAAACGAACACTTTTTGGCATGGCGAACAAGTCATATCTGCATGCGTCTAGGGTTGTCCGGGTCCGGACCTGATAAATGTAACTCCCCTCCAGGTCGGCACGTCAATTAATTTGGCGCTATATGGAAAGTTACCGATTTTGAAACCAAAGGGGGAGTCATTGATTTTTTAATGGCAGTTGATTCTGACAGTGGTTGATTTCGGCAAAGTGATTTCGACAGTACCAATAAAATGGTGAATTCGACAATGATTGATTTCGAGAGTAACAAGAAATTAAAAAAGCACAAGGAGAACTTATGATTATGGCTCCGATTTTTTGAGATACTAAACAACGTTCAAATAGTTGCTAAAAAGTCGCTCCAATTCGAATAAATGTGATTTTGTATTTCTCTCCTCCAGAATTAACCGCAAAAAATATTTTTATTGTAATTTTATATAATGCCGCATCTGCTGGCATTAGGGATCCTCCATACGACCAACGAAAAAGAAAAGATTCGCCAAGACAGCAATTTGCAAGCCAAGGTCAAAGATTTTGGAAGGCGTGATCCTTTTCTTAAAATCTTCACTTCTACTTACTTGGCATATTTACATACATCATATATACCAAGGGATGCCACCGATTTCCGGCTTTCCGATTATTGAACCCAGAGTTCGTGGGCATCCCTAATATATATTTGTGTTTTTTTTAAATTTATTGGTACTATCGAAATCAATCATTGTCGAATTCACAATTTTATTGGTACTGTCGAAATCATTCATTGTCGAATTGGTGATGCGACATTTGCGGCGCGGGACCCAGAAAAAAATTGTAGAGCGAACTAAATCTATTATTCTTAGTGTCATTCGAAGCCCCTAAATATGCTCTACTTTATACCAAAAAATCAAAAGAATTGATTGAGTTTTAGAAAAGTTATGACTAGGGTAGTGACAAATATTTACGAAAAATCCCAAAATATTTAAATAAATATTTACGAAAAAAAGCTTAAATATTGACTAAAATAATGAAAAATCCCAAACTATTGACGAAAAGAATGATTAAAAAAAATACAACTTTCCAGTGCAAAAAATCGAAAAACCGCTTTTTATAGATAAATAATAAGCAATAAATTGGCAAACAAATTTATTCACTGGTTACAGTAGAAAAAAGATACTTTTCAAAAATTTCAGGCAAAAAAACTCATACAATTGTCAGACAAAAATTTTTTTTTATTTTTTTTATAAAAAACAGAAAATTTTTCGAGAAAATATTTTTTTGAATTTTTCATTTTTAAGGGGTACGTTTTTCAAAATTTTTCAAAAGTTAATTCTTAGGGGTGTATTTTTGTTTAAATCTTTGAATTTTTACAAGAAAAAGTCGAAAAATGCCAAAATATTTATAAAATATTCACAAAACCTCAAAATATTGAAATAAATACTTTTCTTGAAAAACCCCCAAATTATTTTTTTTTATTGACGAATATTGACGTCCAAATGAAAAAAATCGAACAATTTATATATCAATAGACTCCACTTGGTCTGCAAAGATGAATCCCAAAAAAAAATTGGCGGAAACAATTCCCTGAAGAGTTACAGACCCGGGACTGAAATGGGAAAATGGCTTGGGACTCAAATGTCCACCGCCTTAAACGCATTAATAAACAATCTATACATTATAAACCGTTTTTATTATATGATTTAATTATTTTTTCTGTGAAAAAATTTCACTGATTTTCTTCAAAAATTTCAATTTGATGTTGCAAAAATCAGGAGGCCGCGGAGCGGCAGCGGCCCGCCAATGGCAAGCATGCGAAGATGGAGCAAGTAGTGGGGCGCCCGGCCCGTAGTAAAAGAACGAGGTAACTTTACCCGGTAAATTTACCAGGTAAGTTTACCGGGTAAACTTACCCTCAGCTGTGGGTAAATTCGTAGTAAATGAATGGTACCGGGTTCTCGCTGGGCTTACCCGCAGCTGCGGGTAAGGTGACCGGTTACTCGGTTCTTTTACTACCACTATAAAAATTTTTTCAAAAATTTGCTTAATTGCTTGGTACCAATGGATAGAGTGGTCTTTGTAGGATAGGTATCCAAATGAAAGAATAACAATTTAATTAATCACTGAGTTTTTTTTCTCTATTAAATAAAATTTAATAAAGCATTGCAAAGTTCCGCTGTACGTTTTCACATAATTGGGGACCAGAACAGGACACTTTTCATTTTTTCAAGTTAGGCAAAGTGGGCATAAATATGGGAAAATGCCAAAATATGGGAAATATGGACCAAATATATGGGCACAAAATTTTATCAAAATAGTGCAATTTTTTCAAAAAAAAAAAAATCATCCTTGATTATAGTTGCAAATGAGATACCTTTCCAAATTTTGGATGAAAAAGCGCATTCGATATCTTTTTTTTTGATAAGAAACATAAAAATAATTAGGAAACATTTTAGAAAAAATTCGATTTTTTTTTTATTTTAGTTGATTTTTTGATAAATTTCAAGAACTTTTTTTAGGGAAGTATTTTTTGTTTTATTGCATTTTTCTCATAAAATTTTCCAAAAATGCCAAAATATGGACATAAAATATGGGCAAAATTCCAAAATATGGAATATGGTCATAAATCTGAAAATATTGAAAAATATGGGAAATATGGACTTTGAAAACCATCCTAGAAGCTTAAACCAAGCTAAAAAAACGTTTTTTGTGCGTTTCAGGCCGTTGCGAGTTCAGGAAAAAATATGGATTTCCATATAAATGGCATCCCTTGTGATAACAGTGCCAAGTCGGTCAATATTGGTAGTGGCCTGGGCTTGCAATTTAATTTTCGCTAAAAATTGAAAAAATAACATTTAAAAAAAAATAAAAATTTTTTCGAATTAGGTCACCAAAACGCAACAAAAAATCGAATCGCAAAAACCTTAAAAAGAAACTAAAAGGGAGTATTCTTCCCAGATGCGACAGAATGTCAAGTTTACTAAAATACAATATCTTGAAAAATAAAAGAAAATGCTTCCAAAAGATATATAAAATTGAATTCACAATTAAACTTCTGCCAAATGTTTTACCCATTTGTCAAATGACATCTTGTAATCAAGTTTTTGGACCTAAGAAATATTATTTCCAATATTAGTAAAAGAAAACAGCATACCAAATTTAGTAAAAAAAAAAAAAAATGAATAAAAATTTTAAGAAATTACTCAAGAAATTTGAAAAATGAAAAATTATCCAAACAAAACTTTACAACTAAATACAAAACTTTACAACTAAATACTAAATGAGTAAAAATGTAAAAAAATCTTATCACATATTTAGAATTAGAAATTGATTTGAAAAATATTTGGATAGTCAATAAAAAAAGAAAATACTTTAACATTTCATTTGTCTTTAATTAATAAAACTTTAAATGTTTAACCAATGTCAACACATTAAAATGGTTTTAGGTCATTATAGTTGAGTTTTTCGTTAAAACAATATATTAAAATTAATGTTGCAATTAGTAAACAAAATAGTCAATAGTCCTTCCAAAGTCAAAAGGCATTAAAAAATTATAACAAACACAAAGTAAAAAACGACTGATAACAAATAAGAAAGCAACCCGAGAAAATAATTTTTTGCAAATCCACAAACTGAGCGCAAGTAAAAATAATTAAATAAAACAAAAAACTGAATAAGAAAACCCCCGATGAAATGACAAAGAATTATAAAAATGCTCATACAAAAAAGAAAGCCAAAAAGACATTGAGTTTTGATTCCAAATAAAATTTTACTAATAATTAGAGACCGCAAAAAAAGGCACCAAAAATCGCCAAAAAGGCGCCTAAAAAAGGCATAAAAAGTTGCAAAAAAGGCATGAAAAGGCACGAAAATCCCGAAAAAGGCATGAAAAAAGGCATTTAAAAATTTTGAATGCACATTTTTCCTTCCGCTTTAAAACCAAAAAAATTTTTACAGCAAATTTTTTAGTCAAAATCGTATAGAAAAACTTTTTTTTCCCATCACAGAATATAAGCGAAATAAATATAAAGATTTTAAAAATCACAAAAAAGAAAAAATTTTTTTTGAAAATAAAAATTATGGATAAAAAAATTAAATTTTATTGGGAAATTTTCTGCAAACTTTCCCATTTTTAGCGGTGTACTTTTTCAAAATTTGAAAGTCAGTTTTTAGGGGGTCTATTTTTTATTTTTTTGCCATTTTTTATGAATTTTCTCAAAAATTCGGAAATGAACACTCAAAAACTGCCAAAAAAGGCACCAAATTGGCAAAATGTCAAAAAAGGCATTTAAGGCACGAAAATCCCGAAAAAGGCAAACAAAGGCATTATAAAAGTCAACGTAGAAGCTTAAAACCAAGTGGAAAATGCGTTATTTATGCTTAATATATCGAAACTAGTGCGCAGAAAAAAAAGGCATATGCCACAAAACGGTTGCCCTACTATTAATTAATTTGATAAATTAAATTCGTATAATAAAATTTTAAACAAAGATGCATGTAAAATAATTTGGCGTTTCCTTTAATTTTCAACTTCCGAAAAATCTTTCGCTCTTTTCTTATTATGTTTTAATTTTCTCCTACTCTCTCTCATCCCAATTTTTCTTTGGGTTTGCCTTTCGCTCTTTTCTTATGGCTTTGACATTCTCTCTTTCTCTCACTCCCGCTCTCTCTTTGCCTTTATCTCTGGCTCTTTGTTATGATGGGATTTAGACTTCTCTTTCTCAATCTATTTCCTTCAGATTTTTAAAATCAATACAAAACTATGCTGACCATCTGCATCAGTAAAGATACAGCATTCATTCCACTGGGGCATTTTGTATTTTTACCAATTCCTCCGTTCATTAAAATATATAAGAAATTCCTAGATGTAAGGAAAAAGGTTCTAGTCGGTTTTACGCGTCCCATGACATTTTACTTGTCCCATCACATTTTACGCGTCCCAACAACATTTTACGCGTCCCATCACATTTTGCGCGTCCCAACAACATTTTACGCGTCCCATCACATTTTACGCGTCCCATGACATTTTACGCGTCCCAACAACATTTTACGCGTCCCATCACATTTTCCATCCAAATTGGTTTATTTACAAATTAACATTAAAAAATAGAAAAAGATATTTTCAAACTGGATTGTTGTGACGCATTTCCTCTAAAATATTTTGAAATATTTTGGTGTTTGAGTGGTAACGACGAAATGCGTACTGGTACAAATATGTTTGCAACAATTCAGGGTTAGTCCCATGAAGGTGTTTTAAGCTTTGCTTTAGAGCCCTCCAGGTCGCTTCAATTCCCACTGCACTTTTATCACTTTTAAGAGAAGAACGAATTTATACTCTCCACTTGGCGGAGTAATTTAATTAAAAAGGCCCAGACAAAAATAATTGGTTTTCGATGAAAGAACTCACATCACATCATTCGTAAACAAATTAAAAAATAATCAATCTTCCATTCGCCACTTTGATGAAAATAAAAAAAATAAAAAGTGATAGGACGCGTAAAATGTGATGGGACGCGTAAAATGTCATGGGACGCGTAAAGTGTCATGGGACGCGTAAAATGTGATGGGACGCGTAAAACCATTAGAACCAGGAAAAAAATTTTTTGTTTGGTGATTTTGTTTGTTTACTAATTATACTTTTTTAAACTATTTTAAAACCATCCTTTGGAAGATGTATTTAATAATTTTAAAGATAAAAATAAATTCTCCTCCCAAATCAGAATGAATGGTTTCAGGTGCGCCAAATTTTAAAATCCATTTTTCGACCAATTCCTGTGCAATTGTCTCTCCTTTTTTATTTGGAACTTGAACTACTTCTGCAAACCGTGAAAAATGATCTATCATTACCAAGCAGTATTTGTTCCCATTTCGAGTTGGTCCAAGTTTTAAAATGTCCATGCACAAAAATTCATTCGGTCTTTGAGTAACGATTGGGTTTAAACCGGGGTGATTTTTTCTTGGAATTCGGTTATGAGCGCAGATTCGACATGCTCTTACGAATTTTTGACAATCTGAAAACATGTTAGGCCAAAAATATTTAAGAAATTTTAGCCTTTTGTAAATTTTTTTTCCACTTTGGTGACCTGCACATGGACCTGAATGATGCTAGGTCAGTAATGAATCACGAAACTTTTTCGGAACAAAAATTTATGATTCGTTTTCCGGGTTTATATGAAAAAGAATTTTTTCATCGACTGTGAATTTTCCAAGGGATTCAAAAAGTTTTTGAAATGATTTAAATTCTTGTGCTAAAATTTTATAAACCAAAAAATTTCAAATAAAACCAAATTCCGAATTTTTAATTTCGTCAATCCATTCTTGGGACGATACATTAACTGGTAATTTTTTTCCATTCGAAGGTGTTATGACTGCTGAAATGTGAAAACAATCATCATTTTCTTTTTCTCCATCCAAATCATAATTTTTTGAGCTAAATGCACGAGACAATGCATCCGCTACGTGATTTTCCTTCCCTGGACTATAAATAACTTCTAAATCGAATGGTGCACCCAACTCCATTATCCATCTGTCCACTTTAGAGTTTCCAACTGAATTCTTACTCCGAAACATTTGGGGAAGAGCCTTATGATCAGTTACGACAATTGTTGGTAACCAGGCAATGAAATGTTTAAATTTTTGGATGGCAAATTTTATACCCAAACATTCTAAAACTGTCGGTCCGTAATTTGATTCAGATGGTTTGCACCGACGTGAGGCATAGCATATCGGTCTCAACTTTTCGGATTTGTCTCTTTGGCAAAGAACTGCACCTAATCCATCTTTGGAAGCATCCGAAAAAACACGAAATCTAAATTTCGGGTCATTTTGTGCTAAGTTGAAATCGGGATATTTCAGAATAACTTCATCAACAATCAATGTCTTAAGCTTTTCAAAACTATTTTTCCCTTCCTCCGACCAAATCAGTATTTTTGTGTTCGGGTTTTTCTTTAACATCTAGTGAGGGGGGCAGCGATTTTTGCAAAATTCATGATAAATTTTCAGATGCCAATTTACCATGCCTAAAAACCTTTGCAATTCTTTAATTGTTCTCGGTAAAGGGAATTCCTTAATCGGTTTGAATTTTTCTGGGTCTTTTGCGAGCCCTTCTTTTGTCAAAATGTGTCCCAAATATGGCGTTTGGTCTAAAGCAAAACCACACTTTTGAGCTTTGGCTTTCATCCCATGTTTTTGCAATTGCTTAAAAACTTTATTAAGATGATCTAAATGATCGTCAAATGTTTCGGAAGCAATTAGAATGTCATCCAGTTAAACGAAAACAAAATCATTGATGTATTCGGAAAGAATTTTGTTCATAAGCCGTTGAAAAGTGGCTGGGGCATTACTTAGGCCAAATGGAAGTACCATAAATTCGTAAAGACCACCTGGAACTGTAAAAGCGGTTTTTCCATGTCTTCCTCCTTAACTCGTACTTGCCAATATCCCGACATTAAATCCAAGACCGTAAAGAAATGTTTGTTTCCCAAATACATTAAAATTTGGTCAATATTCGGCATAGGATATGAATCTTTTACTTAACACTGTTCAACTTTCTGTAATCAACACAAAATCGAATTGAACCTTCTTTTTTGGCAACCAAAACAATTGGAGAGGCCCAAGGGGAATTTGAAGGTCGAATTATTTTCCGGTTCAAATAGTCATTTATCATTTCCGTTACTTTAGTACGGATACCAAATGGAATTGGTCTTGGGGCTGATTTGATTGGGGAAGTGTTTCCAGTTTTAATTTCATGGGGAAACAAATCAGTTTGAGTTAGTTCGGACTCATTTAAAGCAAAGACTTCGGAAAATTCAATCCAAAAATTTTCCATTTTTTCGTTTTCATTTTCCGAAAGTGCACCGGTTTTCTTTTCCAAAATTGAAATGAGCTCTTCATTTCTTACCTCTTTTTCAAATTTTACGGCCGACCTTACAAATTTTTGCTCGAAAAACATTTGGTCAAACTCTTTTGGAAATATTTCAATGCTCGGATTGAACACTTTTCCTAAACTTTCCGCATGTGCCACTTTCATCCCCCTTTCCAAAATAAGTGGTTCCGGTCCTTTATTATGTATCAGAACTTTCATGTTACCTCTCTCCGAGCCAATGATTGATCGTTCAACCACCGCCATTTGGAAAACCGAAATTCGCGCTTCACTGACACACGTTGGCGCTGACTCCGACCGACAAATTTTTGGCTTCTCCAACAAAATTCCAAGTTCTTTCAGTGCCCGGTCCTCTTCATCCTTCGTCATCCGACACATCTTTTCATTCAAACTGTCATTTCTTCAAAGTCCAACAAATTTCCTTCGTCGCATTCCATTTGTTCGAAATTCATAATATTTTCTATAAAAAATTGGGATTTTCATTAATATTGGAAGCATTTTCCACAAATGAATCAACAAAACATGAAGTAAAAGGAGGAACAACTTTAAAGGACAAAATACGAACCGAATATAGTAAAGTGGTGTTGGTACTTTTAGGATTTGCATCAAAATTAAGAATTTCATTTGTAATCGTATTACCAATATAGTAACCAAGAGAGTTTAAGGCATTTGGACCAAGCACAAAATCATAATGAAAAGTTTTTTGAGTCACCACACAATTGACCTCACATTCCAAAATTCCCCTTCTCATCGGAACATTGAGGACTCCAATTATCGGATTTTTTCCGCCTGTAAAAGATGCGACTTCAAAACACATTTTCGAATTTCCTCTATTCGGACTAAAACCCCAATTCATCAAATCAACACCCTTTTCCACCACTACTTTGTAAAAATTCCGGGTTTGCAGCATTTATCTCCGCAGCAGAATCAATCAATGCGACTGCTTTTAGTCCAAAAATCGTCAATTCTGTCGTCAAGCATTCCGAATTTTTAGCCCGGACAAAACTTTTTGATGGAAATTCAGTGGAATGAGCAATTAAAGAATTGAAAAATTTTTCATGGGGTGGAAGTTATCCATGTTCAACGTGATTTAAAGAAAAAGTTTTTGCTTCCACATTTTCAGGAATATGTTCTTTGACTATTATCATGTTCGTTTCCTTTTTTTGAAAAGCTCTTGGATTGGACAAATTTTGGCGACTTAGTTGGACAGCATTTGCTCCCGTGGGCTCCAAATTTTGAACCTTATCCTCTTTCACAATGTAATTTCGATTTTGAAAGTTACCGAAATTTTGGTTTGGATGAAAATTAGAGTTTCCCTGCTGGAATTGTTCGTTTCTATAACCACATTGTCGGTTTGGCATATACTGGTTATAATTTTTAAAGTCATTATTTGAGAAATTTTCTCCAAATCGGGGTCCGTAATTTCGATTTTGAAATTTTCCTGAACTATTCATTTGCGACCCGGTTTATTGGAATGGTGGTGAAACTCCGACTGTTTCGTTCCTTTCTTGCTTTTTTCCATCATCAATCAAACTCAATCGATTGGCCATCATTAAAAGTTCATCAAAACTTTGCATTGGTTTTGCTTGACACTCCTAAAATCTAGCCAAATTCATGTCATTTATGTTCGAAATTAAATGCTTTTTTGCAACTTCGTCTAGTTGATTTTCATTCAAACCAACGTATGCACAGCTAACCAACCTTTGAATTCGCTCACAAAATTTCACAATACTCATTTGGTTTACGCTTTCATTTTGAGTCAATTCCAAAAAGCATTTGCTTCTTTGTAGTCCGTCTCTCTCAAAATGGACAAAATTTCCGTTTTCAACACTCCAAAACCCACATCATTTCCGAATTTGTTCAGCGCAATGTGGTACGCTTTCAAAGCCTTTCCCTTTAGTTTCGTCTGCAACAACTCTTTTTGTTTCTCCGGTTTCCAATCTCCGACACACATTTGGGCATTTAGGAAAAAATTCTTTAACTTTGTCGTTGCCTTCCGTTCCATACAAATTCGGAATTTCTCGGAGTGCGTTCGCATATTGATTGGACAGAGTTACTTTATGTAATTCCATAACAATTTCCGGAATTTGATTGTTTGGAAGGTAATTTTGGGAATGAGTGATTGGTAAATTTGGATTGTTCGGAAATTGGTCGGGATAGAAAACGGGATGAAGGCGATTCTGTTGGACTTCCACATTTTGGAAATTCGGACGTGGCTTCTGCTGATGATCGAATTGGTGGGCATTCCAACATTATGGGTATTGCGAACTCGTCCTGCTTCATTCTCAGCATGAACATTCCGGTCCGGTAACTGTTCATTGTGCGACATTTGTGAATTAACGAAAATTCGAGAATTTTGGCGGCGATAATTTCGAAAATTTTGATTGGGGTTTTGTCTTTATCCACCAATTTGATTCTGAGCAAGATAACGATTTTGGTTTGCCCCAACTTCATTATTTTGGTGCCCACTGTTGTATGAAATATGGGGTGAAAAATTTTGAGGGGTCGACTGAGCATTTGGTTGGCCAAAATTTCCTTCAACATTTCCGATTTGGGGATGGAACATGGCGAACCGCATTTGTTCCTGCATCCCATTTCGAACATTGAATTGTTGTGGGACCAACTGATTTTGGAAATTCGGTGGAAGAGAATTTTGATTAGTCCGAAATCCAAACTGTTTTGTGCGACAACAAAATTCAAACCGTCAATTGGTGCAATTGGGTAAGTGTTTCCTCCTCTCTGCAGCAAATGTTGTGAGCTTTGGGATGAAATTTCTTCCTGCTCCACATAATTGACGGGATGGCGAGGTCTGAGGTTATATCTTTGTTGATTTGGATTGTGATCCATTATTCCTAAAAAATGAAAAAACACAATTTTTTTTTTCCAAAAAACAATATCCTTTACGCTCTCCACAATCGGTGAGTCGGCCGTCCAAAAGGCTGGAATTTCGCTCGAGTTGCCTTAAAAGGAGCGCCACGTAGGACTTTTTGGGGGTCTGTCCTTTATTGGGAAAATCCGAAAACAACTTCAACACAAGATTACTTTTAACAAATTACAAAAACACAAAGAACCACACAACACCTCTTAAATAAGCGAATGAATAAGTCAAGAGGCAAAGCAGTGGCGAATAAGACAAATAAATTAACCAATAAGCCCAAAAAGAGAAAACGATCCGTTAATTTTAAAAGAAGAATTCAACATAAGGATTCTAAAAACATAAAACTTTTATCCATCAACGAATATCTCACCAAAATCGATCTGAAATCTGACAATGAATGGAATAAACAATAAAATATTCAAAAATGGGAAAAGAGTGCCAAAATAATCGTTATGAAAATAAATGAAAGGTCAATTGTCTAATTGTCCTACGCATTTTCATAGGTTCTCTTCTTTTGCTGGAGATTAAATTTGTTGTTGCAATTTTGGACTTTTGCCAAATTCTTTTGTTTTAATTTTTTGTCCAAATTGTTTTTTCCATTTACGAATTGTGTAGGGACTAGCTCCTAATTTTTTCGTTATTTTTTTTTCAAATTGATGCTATTCCTTTGTTCTGTGCCTTCTTTCTTGCATATATTTTTGCCTAATTTCATCAAATTTTCCATGACTTATAACTTGACCCAGTTTTTCTTTTTGTTTCATCTTTAAATTGTCCCCATTCCTTTTTGGAATGTTTTCCTTTTGACATAAAATCCTTTTTTAGCTTTAAATAATTTTGTATAAAATTTTTTTTTTGTTCTTTATTTATTTTTGTTTGATTTGTTCCAAGTTCCCTTTTCAATTTGTATATTTCGTCCCGAACGACCCCCAATTTTCTCGCTATTTTTGCTTCAATTTACTCCATTCTTTTGATGAATATTCTCTTATTTCTTTATATTTTTTTTTTATTTAATGGAATTTTCCAATTATTTGTCTTTTTGTGCATTTGTTTCATTGCCAAAATGTTGACCATTTATTTCTCCCATTTCTTCACTCTTTTGTGAAGAATTGTCCTTTTCTCCCATTTCTTCACCGTCCCAATTGTCATCAAAAACTTCGTTATATTGTTCTCTGAATATTTTGTCCATCCCTCTGTTGCGAATTTTTTTTTTGCCAATTGTCTCCAAATATTTGATCAAATGTTTTTTGCTGCTGTTTTATTTTGGCGAATAATTTTTACGGAATAAATTAATTTTAATAAAAATTATAAAAATTAATTTCCACATCCTTTAAATGAATTTTTTAAAATTTAATGTAAATGATATAAATTTTATTAATGCAGAAATAAGTAATAAAAATATGTTTTATTAATATAAACAGTTAAATCTTCATTAATTTTTTTTTTCTGAGCATCTTCATTGATTTATTTATTATTTTTTATTCTTTTTTGAATTGGAATGGCAAATATTTTTTTGTATAATTAATAAAAAAATAATAATAATAATAAAATTTATATCATAAAATATCAGCAAAAAACATTTGATCAAATATTTGGAGACAATTGGCAAAAAGGAAATTCGCAACAGAGGGATGGACAAAATATTCAGAGAACAATATAACGAAGTTTTTGATGACAATTGGGACGGTGAAGAAATGGGAGAAAAGGGCAATTCATCACAAAAGAGTGAAGAAATGGGAGAAAGAAACGGTCAATAAGACCACCCATACATGTTTCGTAAAAGTGCCAAAATGGGGGTGCGCGTTTCGAAAACGGCCAGCGCGTTCTGTAAAAAAGCCACACTTCTCCCGCGGATTTTTTTTAACCTATGAATTTATTCTAGGAAAAGGCCTCAAATGTAAAAGCATTGCTGAAATAAATTATTAATAAAAGACCATTCTGAAATCCAAAATGTCTAGAAACCGGTGAAAAAAATCCACGGTTCTTAGTCTGGAAAAAAATTTCCGTGCAATAGAGAATATTGTGGTCTAGTAGTTAGTTTACAGGTTACGTCGTCAAGTGTGAAAATGGTTAATTACCCTCCCGCGCGGTGGAGGGTAATTAATTACGCACAATCCTGTGCCTTTGGAGGGGTTGTGGGGGGGGGGGGTAGGGTCCGAGAAGCCGGTGCCTATTGACGGGTTTCCGGAGGGGGGGGGGGTAAAAATATGCGGCAAAATTAGACATGCTGGTCCCGTCGTAGGTGTGAAAATTATTGTGGGCGACGGGGAAGGGGGCGGGGGGGAGGCGGTCGAAAAATGCGGCAAAGTACGAGTGACGACTTCGTCGTCAGGTATCAAAAAAATGGGGGGGGGGATGATTCGGGGGGTTACCGAACAATGCTTTTACATTTGAGGCCTTTTCTTAGAATAAATTCATAGGTTAAAAAAAAAACCGCGGGAGAAGTGTGGCTTTTTACAGAACGCGCTGGCCGTTTACGAAACGCGCACCCCCATTTTGGCACTTTTACGAAACATGTATGGGTGGTCTTTTTTACGAAAAGCGTCAGCAATTTTTTATAATACCAAGTCTTTAATAAGGGCTATCATCTTAGTATTTTAGTTCGTTGTTTTTACCTCGATTTTGATCTGCATTGTCATTAATATGACTTCAAATATTTTTTATTTAAGTTTTTTAATAAAATAATTTTATATTTTTATTAGGATGACTTATTATGAGAAGAATTATTTTTTAATTTATTTTTTTTGCTAATCGTTCTGGAAAATTCTTCTTTAAATTTTAATGCTATTTGCTCTTTTCTTTTAAAAGTTGCCCGAATTCATCAACAAAAGCTCGCCTCGTGAGCTCAATTGTATAGGAGGGGACAAAAGTGCCGGTTGGTCACTTTCGGTTAAAAAGACGAAGGAGCCCAATTTTCTTTTGGTCGGTCGGTTTCGGTTAAAAAATCAAAAAAGGTCGAGAACCCAAAATTTTTTTGATCGGCTGGCTTCAGACTAAAGCCAAAAAAAAGCCGAAAAAAGTCGACAGATCAGTATTTTATTAGATAGTATTAATATATTTAAGCGTTTAGAGAAACACATATATGTATTTCAGTGAATCTTTTGATTTCTAATTTTAACCGAAATATTGAAATAATTGCTGGGATCCGAAAATATATCGCATATCGGGCTTATAAAAGGGTTAAAACACATGAACTGTAATACTGGCAGTGTCAACAAAATTTTTAAAGGATACTAATTTTTTTCAATGTCTTCGTCTGTTAAATTGACAACCTAAAGTTTATGGAAAAATTTAAAATTAGCATAAATAAAAATTGTTGATTAATCTAATATATTGTTTGCTCGAACAATTGCAAGAATTGGGACAACAAATTCCTTTGATATAGTTAATTTTCAAAAAAAAAATTAAAATATTTTTTATAAAAAAAATTAAAAATTAATATAAAAAATAAAATAAAATGAAAATGCGTAATTCTTAGTCTATAAAAACATTTATAACCAAATTGTCAGCTGCGAATTGTAAACTAATTGCATCAACATGGAAAGGATAGGATGGTGTAAGTCTTTTGAAGGCGAAAGCATAAGAAAAAAAAAATAAAAAGCTGAAATTTATGACAGAAATTGGCATGAAATATTCTTAAATAAATAAACTTAAACGAATATAAAAAATAATCAGGGCGCAGAATTAAAATTGCCTATGTTTTCTAAAGAAATAAATCAAACAAATAAAAGTGGGACAAGGTGACAAATTAGAAAGGTATATTCATTTTAAAGAAAATTCGAAAAAAATGTTGAATTTAATTTTTATCGTTCCACAGAAATAAAAAAATACTAAAACAAAACACAATTAGCCATTGGTACGGACGAAAGCAAGGATTAGCTAAAATATAAAAAAAGTGATTTAAATAAACAAATCAAATATTATTAGATGAACAAATTATAGAAATGATCCGATTATGAAAAGGTCCGCCCGCATACGCATGATTCTTTAAATTATCAAATATTTACTTAGTGAAAGAATACAAAACTAAAAGATAAAAGCTATTAATAATAATATAAAATGCTTAAAACAAAACTCTAAAAATTATCAAAAGTGTACAATAATTTTTCGGTAATAAAAACTAAATAAAAACTGAAACAAACAATGTGGCACCAAGAACAGGGTAGTTAATAGAAAATTATCAAAACATGTAATTTAAGTTTAAACCTTCTAAAGAAAACAAAATATAAGCATATTTTGAAGAAAATTAATTCATGCGGACAATAATAAATTCTTATAAAAATTAATAAAATATATATTGAATGAACATAAAAGGCAACAAATAAACAATTAAAAAGAAATCTAAATAATTATGTGCTCAAATGCGATCCCAACTCATACAAGCTATGGATGGCAAGGCTTTAAACTATGTCAAATGGTCATTATGGAGACATAGTGGAGCAAGACCTATTGCACGCGAAGTGAAATTTTGTTTTATTTGGAACATTAAAAAATTATCATTATATATAAGAAAAAATAATAATATTTTACAATTTACTTAAAATGAATTAAAAAAATAAATTTTTTTAATAAAATCTATTAATACAGTTTATAAGTATAGTGAATGCATTACAATAATAAGGAACCTGATCATGGATTATTATTGCTCAAGATCCAATGTTGGAAACATTATTACTTTGAAATTATAAAAATATTAACATATTTTAATTAATTATACAAAAAGAAGTTAATTTGACATTTGATAGTTTTAAATTAACCTATTCAAAATAACACGTATAAAACAAAACACGCCCCTTAAATAATAGTAAAAAAGCCTTCGGATTCTCCCTTTTTAACGTTTATACCATTAGACCGTTTTTTCTAGGGTTTGTCGGTACCGGTACCGACCCGGTCCCGGTACCGGTACGCCCGGTGACAAAAGTACCGGTACCGGTACCGGTTTTTAAAAACCGGGTAGTACCGGTACTGGTTTTAGAAAACGGTACCAACCGGTACCAAAAATGTACCCCTAAAGATTTGGTTTTGAATTAAGATGAAGGAAAATTTTTTGACACGAAGCGCGGATTGTCCGGATATTTTTGAAAAATTCAAACAAAAATGATATAAAAACAAATAGATCCCTAAAATTTCGAAAACAGGTTATTCAAATCTCATTGTTCGTTAGTCTATATTAAAGGAACATTATTGAATTTATAGACAGTATTTTAGTTTTTCGGGTTTATCGTGTTTCGTTGGATTTTAGAAAAAAAAAATTTAGACAGGGTTCCATTTTTAAATTAATAATTTAAAAAATTTTCAAGAGACATTTTCTTTTATTTTTTTTTTGTTTTTTTAATAAAAATGTTAATTCTTTTCTATTAAAACACGTAGACATTTCCTTGGTCAACATTGGGAATGCCTTTGAAAAATAATTATAATCTTTTCATTAAAATTTATACTATAAAATTAGGCGCTCATCAGCAGTACTAACTTTATTTCCCTCGTTTATATGTACTTTAATCCTAGTTTCTTTAAAATCTGATAAAGATAATGTGAATCATAAATAATTGGTGTATTTTAGCACATTTTATTAAATCTGAAATTAACTAATTTTTACTAATTAGTTATTTGAGTTTTCAGGTCTTCCGTTTCATTTTCCGGGTTTACTGTTCTTATAGGGACGAAAGTTATAACAATTAAAAAAGCAACACAAATAATGGCCTCAAATCTAAACCATTAAATTGGCTATTTTAAACAAATCCAAAAAATTATTTTTGTTTTTTTTATAATAACAATAATTTATACACACGCAAAAACATGATGCGCCAGAAATATAGCATTGTAATTTGGTTACCTTCTAATTATATAACTTTTTGGTTACTTTATATTTATATTTTTTATTTCAGTTTTAATAATTTAAATTGAATGAGTTTTCTATTTTCATTTCTTTGCTTTTACCATATGTGTAATTTTAGGAATATTTTTATTCAAATTTTGTTTTGTTTTTATGTTTTAAGGTAAGTAAATGCAAGATATAATTACAAATTTTTTTGCATTAATTTAAAATATTTAAATATCGAGAAATGGCTGCAGTTTTTCACAGCGGAAGTCCTTCACTCTCAGTCCGATTTTAATAAATGTTGTAATAAAAATTTATATTTAAAGAATAGAAGGCATTTTCGAGTTGGTTCATAAAATTTAAATAATTTTTTTATGGTTCAATTAGTTATTGTAATTTTAATTCTTTTTTGTTTGTTAATTTAAATGGTCAAATAACCCCATATTTTGCTCATTGTTGGTTTAAAATAAATCTTATCTCACAAATTAGTCCTGATTTCGTTGTTGCTTTACTCTTCATACAATGTTAAACTCCTCGTTCATTGGGTTTATCATTACTGGACCTTTGACAATTTAAACTCAGCTTAATGCTTAATATTTTTTTTACTCAAATACGTTGAATTTTCTCCATCTTAAGAGAATATAATAAAATAAAAGTGCCCTCCTGATCGAACAAGATCAGTCGTTTATTTTCTTCATTAAAGTTTAATAAATTCTTTCTTTGTGTAATTATTAAAAGCTTTTATACTATTTCGTTTAATTGATTTTTTCGCTTAAATTTCATAAATTCTGATATCATACTAATGAATTCCTTTGTATCAGGGTTCAACGAATTCTCTTGTATCAGGTATAACACTAATTATTTTTTTGTTATATTTTTAAAAATATTTATTTCTGAAAAGATTTTTGTTTTGATTTACTCATGATCAATAGCAGTCTCGCTGTACGGCCGTTATAGAATTATTTTTTTTTTACTTTGAAATTCATTAATTATTTGTAGCAAATTATTGTTTAAAATAATGATAATGCTGATGGAATAAATATATTTTGTAGTTGAAGCACATTTATTAAGTTTGAAATTACAAAAAAATAAATGTTACTGTTTCCTTTATTTTGGGTTTTTAGGTCTCCGGTTCCATTATTCCGGTTTTATAGTTTAGCATTAGAAATGAAGGTTGCAAGAAATAAAAAAGGGCCAAAGTGGGTTAAAATTTTTATTTGGTGCAAATCTGATTAATACTGGTTTATAGCAGGGATGTTCTGGATAACCCGAAACCTGACCCTCGGTATTTTACTCGCCCCAAAACCCGAACCCCAACCGACACTTTTAGACGGGGTTCGGAGCCAAAATAAGCACTGGTAAGTATGGGGTCTTGCTCTAAAACAGAAAGAAAATTTAAGAGAAAAAGGAAATTTAGGAGAAAAAATTTATTATAAAATATTGGTGTGGCGGTAGAAATGCATGGGTTCAAACTACCACATCACTGGAAATTTTAACTTAATTTTTAAATTGTTTTTTCCAAAAATCAGTTTGAAAAATAGGTTAAAGACATATTTGTCGGCGGAATCTCGCGGCTTATTAGTAACAGAAAAAAAAATTACTTTTAACTTTTATAAATTATTGTAAACGGAAAATAAAAAAAAATGAATTATAGATAAACATAAAAATAAAAGAGTTTATACAGGAATTGTATATTCACTAGAATACTTAAGCAGTAGCAATATAAATAAAAAATAAAATGCAAATTTTGAGTTGGAAGAAACACTGAAAAAAAGCACCACCAATTACATATGGACGCTCATAGCAATAAATTTGGTTAATCTTAATATAATTTAAATCCAATTATTTCGCAAAAAAAGAACATTAATTGCCGGTAAAGGAAAAAATTAATTTACAGACATGAATTTATTGCTAATTTTTATAATAAATTTCTCTCATTTCAATTTAATAATTAAATTTAAGAATATATAAGAAAAATATCACAATTACAAAAAAATATTCTATTCTCAAGGTACTTTACAAACTTTCCCAAATTGCTAGTCTTTTAAACTTCTATGACAGGGCTCCGATATGTTCTTTTTTTAAAGAAATTTTCTTTTTTGGAGGGGTCGAATCTTTTAAATCAAAAATGTTCTTTTTTTAAAGAAATGTTTTTTTTCAGCCTACTGTCTTTTTTTGTTCTTTTTTCTTACTGTGAGGTAAAAAAAAGAAAAAAACAGTATTATTTTAAATAATTTTTGAAGCGATTTCTTAGTATTTTTCAAAATTTCCCGGCGGCGCCTGTCGGCACCGCCGGACACTCAATCCTTTTGAAATTTTTTACAAAAAACCGAAAATTAACGACAACTTTACATGTAAATTCTTTTGAAACAATTCATGCATCAATTTCTTTCATTTTTAAGCAGAACTGGCAGATTAAAATTTCAAAATTTCATTTGGGGTCAAAAAACGTCATTTTGAAATAATTAATTAAAAAAGGCAGCAAAAATGACCAATTAATATTATTTTTTAACTCTCCCCGATAACTTTAAGCTCTTATTTTTTCGGCCAAATCTCCTATAAGAGACCGCACAAGAGGTTTGGTCGACTTATTTCGGTAAAAAGTCGAAAAAGTCGTTACCCAAACGTTTCGTCACTGTGTAAAAATATAAAAAGAATTAGAAACAAAAATCATATATAAGAAAAATCGAGAATTTTGAGTAACAATAGGGTGAACATTTTTTTAAACCAAAAAAAAAAACCAATTTTTTTTCCATGAAAAATTACGCATTTATTTATCCAAAGTTGAAGTACATAAAAAGTTATTGTATTGCATGATTACAGGGGAACCGCCCAGTTCGGCGTGGACCCTTTCGGCGCGACTGGCCATAACTTTTCATTTTCGTCAAATTAAACAAATTAAGTATTATTCGAAAGCGCTTGACGAGATCTATCAACAAGCTAAATTTCAAAAAATTTTGTCTCAAAGTGGGCCAAGCCGAAATGTCCCACGGCCCTCTCAAAGTGGGCCACGCCGAAACGTGCCATGGCCCTCTCAAAGTGGGCCACGCCGAACTGCCCCGGACCCTGATTACAGGGCTCGAATCAGCCAAGCTCAACTTCAACGGCCAAGGCGATTTCAAAGCACATAAGCAGAAAATTTGTAAATTCTAAGTACAAAATTTATCATATGCATAAATTGAATAATTAATTCAAAAGTTTTCTTTTTTTTTATCAAGTGCGAGGAGGCGGTGCCGATTGCCGATTCGTAGACGAAGAAAATTTTTTTTGGCCGTTTGTTTGTTAACAGATTTCGCCTTAAAAATTCATGATTTCGCTGATCCAATAAATAGGTCTGACCCAAAAACACAATCTTTAGTGGTGTAAAAAACGTCTCGGAAACCGAGACTAAAATACCGTGACCGAAACACCAGAAAACCCAAGAAATTTATCGACTCGAGAACCAAGACCGAGACCGAGACTCTCGAGCATCTCTAATTTTAAACCCAATTTAAAAAGTGTTCGACTTAATATTAAAATACTTCTTTTCGCTTATGTTTTCTCAAATTTTTTCTCAAAAAATAACACAAATTGCGCGTTTTTAGTTCAAAATATGATACAAACTTATCTTTTCAACACCATTAGCGAAAAAACTGCCGTAAATAACAAATATGCCTAAAATAGTTGAATTTGTTGAAAAAAATGTTTAATATCTTCAATTTCCACTATACTTTTAAACTCTAATTTTTTGCTCGTTTTGTTTTTTTCAATTTTTTGAATAATTCAAAGTGTCAGGACAAGTGGTGCCGATAGGCGCCGTCGATGAAATTTTGAAAATTTGGGCGTCCTTTCCTTATAGAGTTTTACCCCAAAATAATTACTTTTTGAGTCATTTGTTAAACATTTTCAATAGGTTGAGTGTCCGTCCAGTGGTCTGCGCCGTAGTTTCGATAAATTAAGCATAAAACACACATTCCCACTTGGTTTAGAGGATTAAAGTGAAAATCGACCGCTAAGAATGGAGTTTTAGAATTAAAAAAAATTAAGCCCCCTAAGAAAGCAAATTTCTGAAAATTTACTACCTAAATTTAAAATTTTTTCTTATTTTTTGTGCAATGTTTGAAATATTAAAATTTACTTCGCTAAACTTCTGTGATTTCCTAAGTAATTCTGACTAAACAAATTAATCAAAAAGTGCTAAAATCTTTTGCTTATTTTCTTTGTTTTGTGCCTTTTACATATCTTTTTTTGCAATTTTTTGCGCCTATTATAATAGTGAAATTTTTTTTAAATACCAAAAAACCAATAAATCACAGTTTTGGCCTAATAATTATAAAAAGACTTTCATGAAAAAAAATCCCAAATGTATTTTAATTTGAATCAGACTAAAGTTAACTTTCGAAAATCATTGACCACACATCTCTGTCAGATAACATCATATGTTAAAATACACATTTATGATCAGAGCGACTTTTAAAACGCCTAATTTTAAAACCGCTGAGCCTAAAATTGATCAAATTTTATCCATTACAGTAGTTAGGGACGACCTTTTGGCCGGATTACGGTAGCCCCCCACACCTATTGGCTGCCGCAGGCCATCTGAGCGCCGGCCATTTGAGGCCGAAAAATCAGTATCGAAGCCCAAACCTATTGAGGGGTTTAAAATTAAAATTAATAAAAAAATATTAATAATAATAATAATAAAAAATTAAATAAAAATTAAAAAAGTTTAAAATTAAAATGAAAATAAAATAATAATAATAATAATAAAAAATTAAATAAATATTTAAAAAATTTAAAATTAAAATAATAAAAACTAATTAAAATTAAATAAATTAAAATAAATAATAATAAATAAAATAAAAATAATTAAAATTAAATTCAATTAAATTTAAAATTAAGTTATAAAAATAAAAATTATTCAAAATAAATAAAATAATTAAAATATATTTAATAAAATATTAATCTAAAAATAAAGTATGAATTCCAAAATGTCTCTCGCTCTCTCTCTCTCTCTTTCTCTTTCTCTACCCTATGCTAGGCGACAGCCGCTCACTCTCTCTCTCTTTCTCTACCCTAAGCTAGGCGACAGCCGCTCTCTCTCTTTCTCTACCCTATGCTAGGCGGCAGCCGCTCTCGCTCTCTCTCTTTCTCTACCCTATGCTAGGCGGTAGCCGCTCTCGCTCTCTCTCTTTCTCTACCCTATGCTTTCTCTGCCTTCTCGCTTTGTAAGCAATGCCCGCTTGCAAATTCAAATTTGAATTTAACGCGAGAAAAGGCGGCAGCCGCTCTCGCTTGCTGTGAAGCCACGCCCACTCTCGCGCCGCCTATAAATTGGCCGTCTTTCCCAGCCAAGTCCTCACTTCCACTGGTCATTTGTTCCGGATGTGCTGAGCGAGCGTACGCTCCTCTCCTCCCCCTCTTTATCCTTTACCCCTTTTCTTTTCCCATTGATCCCTCCTCGTATATTAATAATAAAAAAATAAATAAAAAATATAGTAATTAATATAAATAATTAAAAAAAATAATAATAAAATATATTAAATTTAATATCATTGATATGTTCTGCTGTTAACCAGGGCGGTTGCTTTTTATAAGCTCCGTTTATCCTGGCAGCCTTTTTTTTATTTGTTTTTTAGTTCTTGAGGTCATTCATATTTCGTAATTAATTTTCCGAGCTGTTTAGGTGCACTGTCGACTTGTGCTTCATGGGTGGCAGTGCGTAGCTCTTCAGGTCAAGATTGGTTTTCTTTTATGGAATTAATATTTATAATAAATTTATTTTTCGCTTTATTAATTAAATTATTTTATTTATATTGTTTTTTATTCACTTATATCATATGAAAATTTTCTTTATTTGCCTCCTGAATTTTACCCCTTTTTCCCCTTTGCTTTTGCCATTAATTACTTCCTCATTTTCACCCCAATGTTTTTTAAATAAATAAAAAAAAAATAATAATATAAATAATTTTTTCTTTCTTACAATACTCCTGACTGCCTAATTTATTTTTATTTTAAAACTGTATTTTCATTATTGATTTCCTTTTTTTTTATATATTTTTACTTTTTCCCTTGTTTTTGTTTCATTCGTTGCAAAAATATAAAATATAAAATAAATAATAAATAAATATTAATTTAAAATTAATAAATTAAATAAATAATTAAAAATTAATTACTTAATTAAAAAAATATTTAAAAATAAATAAATAAAATTAGTTTTTTTAATTAAAATATATAATTAATTAAATAAAACTTGCCCCCTGCGCGTTTATTGTCTTTCAAAATCAGTCAGCCCTTCGGCCAGGAGAGGGGCATGCCCATTTTTGGGCAGGCGGTCACGTCCTTTCCCTTAATTCTTTCGAGTTTATTTTTTATAAGTAAAAAAATTAATTTTAGCAAAAAACCTTTTTATTATTTAAATATTTACCTAATTAATATTTAATACTGATAAAATAATTAAAATCGATATTATTTTGATGGAAAACACAAAACTCAATTGGTGTTTCCAAACGTGAATTTTAAAACAATAATATAAATTTTTTAAACAAAATATTATTCTTCTTAAACAATAATTCCAGTTTGTAACCGAGATAAAAATTGAATATTTTTCTATAATAATTTACAAAATATTTTACAGTAAAAATAATAAAATTAATTTCTATTTTGTGGATAAATTTTAAAAAATGTAGAAAAAATGCTCAAAAAAATTATTAATTAACCTCGACAAAATGAAAGCAATTTTTCTTTAATACGTAAAAAAATTTCGCTAAAACAAAGAGAGAACAGCTTAAAATAAAATTTGCTATTCTGGACGATAAAAAAACAGGAATACTAAGTGTATTTAAATATTGACTTGAATTAATATCAAAAAAAAAAATTAAATCAGTGAAAGACCACATACTCATTAAGAAAATGCTGAAACGGGATGAAATGAAGATCATGAATGAATAAAATTTTTGTTTTTTCAAAACTAAATATAAGCTGAAATCTATTGCAAAAACTCGTAAAATATAATTTAAGAAAATTAAGTAAATAAAAATTCAATGGAATTCGCTAAAAGTTAGGCTTATATTCAAACGATTCTTAGAAGATTTTTGAATTACTACAATTTTTCATAAAAGAAAAAAATCTCTAGGAAATCATGAATTTCCTTGGGCGAGATCCAAAAATACATCCTGTTTTCAATGCAGGCTTTTGTTTTTTATTTATGATAATTGAATTAATTACATTTTCCATATAAAGCCTTTCTTAAGTGTAATTTTAAAAAATGTTTAAAACAACTTAAATTTTTTATTTGTTACAGTATTTTCCTTATTAAAATATTTTGGTAGAAGATCAATCTATGAGAAAAGATTCGAAATTTAATATAAAAATAAATGAAAAGTTGTTCCGATAAATGATATGCAAATAAAGGGATTTTAATTGTTAATTTTTCAATAGAATGCCAAATTTATAAAATTAGAAAAAATGTTATGCTAAATCTGTCAAAAGATACTCTTTAGCATAATAATGACTCTGCTTTTTATTTTTTGCTTGGCTTTGTTTGATTTTATAAAATGAACCTTGCATTTTTGGTGCTTTTTTATCGTTGTATTTTTTATGCTTAAACCACCTCTTTTTTCAATCTTTTAATTGTTTTATATCGAAAATTTAAATACTGTCAAGTTATTTGAAATATTTATTTTCATGTCTTAAAATCTATATGCAAAAAATAATTATTAATTAAAATTCGGTAAATTCCTAATAATGTTTTAATTATTGTATTTTTATGCCGCTCTGATTTATTTAAAAAATTGTAAAAAAAAACGAATTAGTTAAAACTTTTAAATATGTAAAATAAAATAATTAAAAATAAAATTCTTAAAATGAACCGAAACATTTTTAATTTATTATGCCGAGGAAAATTTCGTTGACTTGGGAGCGACATGAAAATTTCACTGGTCTCAAATGACTAAAACTGAATCTTTTAAATCAAAAATATAATTTCAAGAAACTTTAAAAAAAATAATGATGAAAATAAACCTAAATATTTACATTTTCTTTAGGTATTAAAAAAAAAATTTAATATTTTAGTAGTACACATAGCAAGGATTTGGCTAACACCAGTATTTTTTTTTAATATTCCTAAATAAGACTTTAAAAAATTTAATAAAACGTTAGTTCATTTGCTTTTTAGTTAATGTGTTGTTGATTTTTGTGGACTTAAAAAAATGCTATTTCCTCATTGTTGAGTCTAACGGCGGTGAGTGGAGGCTTAATTTACCTTTCTCCCAGTGTAAATGAAATACAGAGAACATAAATAATTCAAATAAATATGTCAAGTCGGGTCACACCCGAACACCTCCCCTTTTTAATTTCGAACGGTCAACGGCCGGGCGAATAACGGGTTGAAGGGCGCCTAGGACGAAGAGGATAACGACAGCTGATCCACAGCTTTGATCACTAGCGGCGGCACGATGTCCTGATCAGCATTATCAATGTTTTCCAGAACATCAGCCGGAGACAAAATAAAAGGGCAGAGAAAATGTTTCATTAAAATTTTCAACGAATTTCCGGCCAAATTCAATCGTTTCCGACTTCTCAATTGATTCTGAATGAAAACGCGAAATCGTTCCTTTTTCAAATTTAACGCTGTAAATGACACCAGAACATCCATGGATAATTCCGTGTCTCCAATTTTCCGAAGATCTGTGACGAGCAAAAACCAAGTCATTCAAATCAAATTTCCGAAATTTTGTGCCAAATCTTGAGTCGAATTTCCTATCCATCAGTAGTGTAAGGTCCCATTTGGGGGTACTGTAGTTTACCGTTTGGGGTACTGTAGTTATGAAACTACAGTACCCCACCCCAAACAGGATCCCGCCCCTACTGTCTACCGTACTCCAAAATGCCACCCTTCTGCCTATCGTACCCATAGGACCAAACACCCTACCCCTCCCTCCTCCCGCCCACCCTTCTTACGACTACCGTACTCCAAAATTGACTTGCGTGTAAGTCAAAATAAAAGTTAAAAAAAATAAAAAAAATTTGTGAAATAAGGAGTGACCAGAATTTTAATAATTAAAATTCGAAGAAAATTAAAACTAATTTATTTGGGTAAAAAAACAAATTGTCACGGGGAGAGCACGGTGGGTTGGGAGGGGCGACTGGAATTTATGACGCAATTTGCGAATGAGCAAACAAAACACCCCCCCCCCCCCCCCGCTCATGAAACGAAAATTGTTATGCGAGCCAAAACAAAGATAAACAAAAAGTTTTAGGGGTAGAAAAAAGTGTGAAATAAGGAGTGACCAGAATTTTAATAATTAAAATTCGAAGAAAATTAAAACTAAATTTATTTGGGTAAAAAAACAAATTGTCACGGGGAGAGCGCGGTGGGTTGGGAGGGGCGACTGGAATTTATGACGCAATTTTTTTGAATGAGCAAACAAAACACCCCCCCCCCCCCCTCATGAAACGAAAATTGTTGTGCGATGCCAAAACAAAAAGATAAACAAAAAGTTTTGAGGGGTAGAAAAAAGTGTGAAATAAAGAGTGACCAGAATATTAATAATTTAAATCCAAAGAAAATTTAAACTAAATTTATTTGGTTAAAAAAAAATTAAAAAGCATTATCACAAATTAATTAAAAATAATATCACTAAAATCGATCGTATAAAAAAATTAAAATTAGAATTAACCCATTAAAATCCAATTTAAAAAAATTCACAAAAATTCCAAATCAAAATTACTCCTCCATTTGCTCTTCCCCTCCACGGAATGAACATCGGGAGCACTTCTGCGGTTGTTTGTCAAAAACTTCCACAACGCAGCGAAAACATAGCGCAGCAGCCGTCGCTGCCCCACCACAACATCGGCCAGCTGCCGCCGATGGTGCTGCCGCAATTTTCAATGCCGCCATCAGATCACAAGGCGGTGGTGGCGCCGGCGGCGGCATCGAGTTGTGGCTGATCACAACGGCTGCTCGCCGCGGGCCCTGAATTTAAGAAAATTTAAAAGAAAATAAATTTAATAATAAATATTAAAAAAATTTTACCCGGCCAGCTGGCAAATGCCATAGACTGATGCCATTTTTCCTCTTTAGGAAAAATTCGCCTGAGGCGATGGCTGATTTTGCCAAGCCCACGTCCTTGCGAAGTTGGGCCAATGCTTTTTTACGCACTTCTGCGGCACATCGCCGTCTGGTGCGCGCCTCTGTCGCAATCGCTTGCAACAGAAAGTTGTCCGCTTGCCGGTTGACATTCGATGAGCGATGAATTGCTCGCTCATAGCGAGCGGCAGCGGTATTTTTGGGCATTTTTGTCGGTGGCGTCATCGTTGCTGTTGCGGCGAATAGAGGGACATGTTTTTATATAGGCGGGGGAGAGGGGGGCGTTTGGAAGGGAGCAGGAGGGGGGCGCACACAATTTTGGCCGTGGGGGGAGCATAAAAAAGGGCTGGAAGGAGCGGGGGGGGGGGAGCAAGGCATGGATGAACACACAAACACACACACACACGCACACACAAAATCGCCAAATGGAAAGTAAAAAATGGGCTGGATGGAATGGGGGGAGGGGAGGAGACCCATAAACACACACACACAAAATCGCCAAATGGAAAGTAAAAAAATGGACACACAAAATTGCCAAATGGAAAGTAAAAAAATGGACACACAAAATCGCCAAATGGAAAGTAAAAAAATGGACACACAAAATCGCCAAATGGAAAGTAAAAAAATGGACACACAAAATTGCCAAATGGAAAGTAAAAAAATGGACACACCACAAAATCGCCAAATGGAAAGTAAAAAAATGGACACACAAAATTGCCAAATGGAAAGTAAAAAAATGGACACACAAAATTGCCAAATGGAAAGTAAAAAAATGGACACACCACAAAATCGCCAAATGGAAAGTAAAAAAATGGACACACAAAATTGCCAAATGGAAAGTAAAAAAATGGACACACCACAAAATCGCCAAATGGAAAGTAAAAAAATGGACACACAAAATCGCCAAATGGAAAGTAAAAAAATGGACACACAAAATTGCCAAATGGAAAGTAAAAAAATGGACACACAAAATCGCCAAATGGAAAGTAAAAAAACTAACATCAGAAACACAAAGTATAAAAGTATTCATAAACATGAGTATAATCAAAAAAATCGACAAAGATGTGTTGAAGGTCTTGAAGGTAGTCTATCATTGTTTAACCTCCACCAACAAACGTGGCTATTAATAAGACGAGCGTGCGGGAGCTTTTACCATTGTCCGCTCTGAACCAGACAGGGCCCTATCTCTTTCGTTTGTTTTCCGACAGTCAATATTGCGATCTTAGCAAGACTTACATGTATCTGCTCACTTCAATAGAGCGTAAGAATGTTGCGGGAGAGTGGGTGCCAAACGATGCGATTGAACAGGACAAACATGTAGGCGTTATTCAAAATTTTGGAAGGTTTTGTACGATCGCTGAAAGTCAACGTTTCGGGTGGGAAGTGTTTGATAGCTCTATATACTACCACTATGTGCATACATAATGCAGGAACTTGGCTATTCACAGAGATTCGGAAGCGTTTCACGAAGCTGGCTGCTATTATGTGGACGAAAATAGCCAGGATAGCTACTCAAAAAAGGGGTTTACTAGCCGTGCTGAACGGTTCTCAAACGGAAAGCAGTGCGAAACAATGGTAAAACTTAATTTCGATTTGGCACGCCAAAACACACTTTTGCTGAACAATCAAGATGTCGTGTTCACAATCATCGGAATAGCGATTCCTTTCTTCTGCTTACACCAAAATGGAAAAGCGTACGGATGCGGTGAAAGATGCACAAGGTAATATACTCACAGCAGCGCGCGCTACGTGGCATGATAACACAGCCGAATATCGTATTCGTTTACATGATATGCGACTTTATGTACGCACTGTGGATGTAACTCCAAGCCTTAATATTGCGATTAGTAGACAGTTGGAAAGCACGCCGGCCAAATATGCTCTCCGAAAGGTGGAGATGCGTTCAATATTCTTAGGCACAGGCCGCACTGAGTTGTCACAAATGTGTTTACCTCAACAATTCCACGGCGTTTGATATGCGCGTTTGTGCCAGGATGCAATTCGGGCGCTGGCATCTGTCGCCGTTCAATTTGAGCACGCGAATGTCCGGTTATAGCGGAGACAAATGGCCTGACATTCCAAGACACCCTATCTGTTCTCGTTTGGTGATCAGAAAAATTTGTGCGTGCGTTGTAGACATGTACGCAGGGCTGGGTCTTGATGATTCGGATAACAAAACTGTCTCCATTTCGATGGCACGATTCCTTAGCGGTTGGGCATTTTTGTAATCCCAATGACATCCACTCTGGATGACACACCCGGCTTCGAACTGATTCGGCAGGGCACCTGCACAATTAAGTCCAATTTGAACAGCCTATTAAAAGCTGACGGATATGAGATGTTGATTCTAGGAGAATTTGATCTGTCTGTCAATTAACGCTGACCGCGTATTGAGCACGACGGAAGCGTTTAAGTATTAGAGTTAGTGAAAATAAGAACTCTGCACAGATGAATTAATTTTGAAGCGATTACGCGCGACCAAAAAGCCTTTATCGGCGTTTTTCTCTCGGATAGGATTCCGTTACCGGGTCGAAAATTTCCGCATTGCATGATTGTGAAACGAGCAGGGAGGGCACCATAGGTGACCATTGGTTTCATGTTATGTGTCCAGCCCAAAAAGGGTTGAATATTTTGACAGTTTTGGCGATAAACCTACGAAAATCTGTCCGCATATCTGAACCGTTTTAGTGAGGTAATGTTCAACAAAGATCAGATCCAATTTTCAGCTCAGATACTTGCGGGCATTTTTGCATTTTTTTTGGTTAGTCGCTGTTCCGGTACACCATACTGCCAGGTCATGGGCACGTTGCGAAGGACACGTGCCATGGGCGACCATCTCGTCAAAGGTTCGTCAGAAAACTTGTCATGGCATCAGTATAAAGGTTGCGAATTTGAGCACAGGAGAACGATTGCTGAACCAGAAGAAAGTGACAATCGCTGCACTAGTTATACAACATGCTTTTGTTTCTTTTATTATGTGCGCTGATGACACGAATATTTTCAAACGCTGAACTGATAAACATTGATCTACCGGTGGGCACGCAAAATTTCTTCGACCACGCAAATTATCGTGTTTTTTCTGAACAGTCAGTTGGCCAACGTATTTTCGGCTATAGCTGGGACAGTGCATGTATAATTGAACCATGCCAAAATGGGTGGGGTATTTCTGTCCAGAATGTAAACCATTAGAGTGACCACACATATTTTCCCACAGATGAATTTGTCAAATCATGCCACGCGCCTGCTTCGAGTATAGGGGCCACAGTTTCGTTTTTTGAGCTCATCGGGACCGATGAGATGTCAATTTTTCGTGGACATCAGCAAAAAATGTCAGCCGCATGACAAAACACGGACACCTTTTCTTTGACCATGTGGCTAGCCGGTTGTTTTTTGATGATAGTTGGAGAGGCGAGTCAGTGAACTTGAACTTGATTACCTTGAGCAAATGTGGCAAAGAAAGAATCAGACGGTACCACATGCGGTTTTGAAGAGCAATTTTGCCGGCTTCCTTCCGCGAGACAAAATGATTTTTTAATTGTGGATAGTAAGTTATGTGATTCGTCAGCGAATGTATACAAATAACAGCCTTGGGCAGAATGCGGACATTTACGAAGCGCACCAGTTCGGGACCAACTCAAATAACGTTCAGTTTAATTTTCTGCTCTTCAAACCTCAGGATCATGGTGACTGGGAGGACAGCTAATAAGCCTTGTGGGATGTCAGAGGGGTGGTTACCATTATCCTATATTTTAATTTCCTGCTGATCATTATTTGTTCATACCTGGCAAAAGTACTCAGGCAGGACATGGTGAAGAAAAGAAGTCAGTACAAGAACTCCGTACCGTGACCAGTAGCGGCACTGAAGAAAATCCGTTTATTGATGAAGAGACCTACAACTGACAAACTCGGCCTCGCCTTATCACACACACATGGTCGTTTCGCAAAGCACGGATTTCGCAGCCAAAACGTGAAGAACAACGAAATCATGGCAGCGGTAACAGTATTTAAGACACAAATTATGACTGCGCAGCATTCACAATCTAGTGCAGCAAAACACACGGAATACAAGACCTGCGAAAAACAATATTGATGCTGTTGGCAACTCTGCATGCAAAGGGCAATAAACACCTGTCGACTGTTACGGTGTGAACAACATTGACGCGCTGTACGACTATTTCCGTGAGAGATTAAAAGCAGGAGTGTAGGAGGTACAGGGAACTGCCTGTTCCCCAACCCGTTGAGCGCTGTTGCTGTGTCCACGTGGTGAACAAGGAGCATCAAAACCAACCGGTGTACGTTGAAGGGCCACCGAGCTGATCGCCGACCTGAGCTCTATACAACATGTATCCGAAACGTCCGACGGAGGGGATTGTGTGGTGAGTTTGACGCATGCTTTGAATCGACAATTTTTAATCCACATTTTTTAATTAAGGAGCGAGCCTCTTTACGTGGAACTGGCGGATTTGATGGTCTGTCCGGGCGACTTGCCGCAATGTCAATCTCACTGCGGACGACCGAGCAGCAGCAGCTACCGACGGCTAATGTGGACGAGCTGGATCTGGCGGACAACGAACGACGACCACGACGACGCAGACTATTGGAACGAAAACGAAGAAGGGATCAACCTGGTGACGGTTCTTTGCCGTTTCAATAAATGTTGGCCAGCTTCTCTGTCAAGGATACTTCAAATAAAACGGAAAAAAAATATAACTTATTTGCAAAGTCTTCACTAGAAACTACACATCTAAAGCGCAATTTAAAGATCAGCGCAGATACATGTCTAAGCGTGGGGTAGACAGGTTGCATACCGTGGCTTCCTTGGGCTCACGGTGAGCAGCATATGTATGCACGCCATCGTGTAACATTAAAGCACCCTTTCTACCATGTCTGTCCATTTTGGTGGCAACGGCCATCGCTACATTTATCCTTAGAGCTACTCCAGGTTGTTTCAACCACTGCAGAACCCAAGTTTGTTTGCAGTCCATTAATTATATTTTATTCAACATTGTTTGTGATACAGATACCAAATATATTATGCATAAATGGTTTTGACAAAAGCGTATCTTCTATTTTTCTAATTTATCATAGTTTGGCGGTCGTCTGCTCCTTGTCTCTTCAGCTTTAAACTAGAGCTTGGAAATGGCTCACAGCCGTTGTTAGTTACAGTAATCAATTATACGGCAGAATCGCCTTCGGCAACAGCTTTAATACTGCCGCTAGTTTCGCCCTCGTCTCAATGTGTGAAATTCCGCCGGCCGCATCAGGCGAAACCTCTTTTATCTTCTTATCTCCTGAACCTTTGCTGTTGTGTCCGCTCTTCCTTAAGTATTGTGTTCCTCCCATTTCTTGGTTCACTTTTCTTCTGAATAAAATTTTTGATTACTTGCGCACAAACACACACGCACGTTACTTTTTCAACAATATACCTTCATGAGTCGTCAAAAATTGGTGACTCACTCCCACTTTCCTCTTGGAGCTCTTTTTCCATCCGGAATATTGTTCCCATTCCACCAATTTTGCCACCTAAGAAAAATAGCATCAAAAAAGAGCATTTTTAGCCATTCCATTTATGGGTTCACCATGAACGTTGGCCCGTGCGGGA
>JBDPZO010000003.1:5450303-5472397 GCA_039877585.1 Heterodera filipjevi | reverse complement strand
TTAGTTCCTAAAGGTATAGTTTGCAAAATTGTTCGCCTATTTATAGACTTTCACCTTCATTGTGTCAAGGAAAGCTTAACTGATCCCTAATTTTGTTCCTTCGACGTTTAACGGTCCCAATACTATCAATGGCGTGATCATTGGAGCTGGTGTTACTCTGTTTTTTAACCTTGGGCCCTCGTTTTCCTCTTCTACCTTTTTCATCATAAGTTCCACCTTTACCACATTGGTGTAATTTTCCTGCCAGATTCTCGATCCTTTGCTTAGCATGCGTCTCAAGAGATTCCTTCAATGCTTTACCCTGGGACAGATCGCCGAACGCGTGTACCTGCAGCAATTCCCTCCTTAGATACACTTGAGAGCAGATTTGATGCCACAGGCATCAGAAATCGGGCTACATTTTGCAGGAGACATCCTCCACGTTGGAAGCGCGTACCGACAAAATATTGCTGTTCACCTCTTCCTGATTGCTGTGTGGCTATAAATGTTGACCAGTCGATTGAGTCAGGATTGAAGAAGACATGAGTCATCTTAGAATAGTCTTCGTTTGAAATGAAGTGTTAGAACACAATTACCCCAATTAAATTTAATGTAACGTCCAAACGCTGTTTGAATTTCGATTTTGATTTCGGAAATTCGTTTTGTTTTGTATTGGTTTGAAAAACTCATTGGTATATATAACCTCTGGCACGTCCAATGGGCCTGTGCCTGATACGTTGACTACACGCAGCAATGGAGCCATACGATCTCCAATAATTGTATCTTCCACCAATTTTGGTGCATAAACATACAATTGCCTTACACCACCCGACAGGTCAGGCAAGTATTTGGCCGGATGATTATAGTACAGTCGAGTGCCCTCAAATCCAAGTTCAGTATCCCAGACGATGATACGATAGCGCTGTTTTTCTTTTGGTATTTGGATCCTTTTGATGAAACAACTCGTCTTTTCCGCATGATAAACCTGAAATGATGCGCGTGTTTCTATTTTTTCAAATAGAATATTCTACCTTGCATCGTTTGCAATAGCTTGTATAGCATTTGTGTATCTCGCCGGTATCTGACCAATAAGCACGATTGCAAAGAGAACAACGTTTAATCACTCTGCACGTTGACCCACGGTGGTTTTGATAGCACGTTTGTGAAAAAAAGTATCGGTTACATTCCGGGCACAAAATTTGGATGCCTGGCTGTTTTGAGCATGGTTCTTCTGGTCCAACTGGAAAATTGCAGTATAGCAAAATTTTAACAAATTTTAAAACCTTTAGCACATTGCGGACATCTGCTCTTACAATGAAATGTATGTTTAGCGTCAAGAGTGTACGTACACTCGCAGTCTACGCAATATTTCCGACCAAGTTTGAAGAAGCAATGAATTTTTTTGATCGCATCATAATGATTGTCGGACAGAAAAAGCGTGACGTTAAAACGATGTCCTCCCGCTCCTTTCCATATAGGCCGAGGTAGCTCTTCTGGCCGGTCTTCAAACAACACAATGCGATACGTCCCAGGAAAAACGTTATCCTGAAACATATTTTCAGCAATTTATGACTAAAATCGTATAACACTTACCCAGTATTGTTGAACATGCTGTAGATGTTCAATTCCATAAGAAGTTTGACCAATCTGGATGCCAGATCCATTCATCAGCTCTTCAGCTGCAGTTCGCATTCGTTCATTGTTTGATACCAGGCGATTGAACGCTTCGTAGTTTTTGCAAAAATACCTTCTTTTCTTTATGTTTGAAAAAAATGGAGAATATGTCGAATTGGGATTGGAGCATAAAATATCGTGGTCGTGATATGCCCGGCCTGCAGCAAGTGCATGAAATAAGCAGTAGTTGTCCACGCTGTGTATACGTATTCTTTGCGCTTCGTCGTATCCCCAATTTTGGTATTTGTGCAAGCGTGGGGCGGACCCTGCCGGAGGAGTCAAGCATGTGACGACGATCTCCACTGGCTCGCTTAGTAGTAACGTTTTTTTGTTAGCCCCTCCCTCGTCTCCCTCGCTCTGACCCAGCTTGTCAAGCTCGGCCATCACAACGTCGACATTGTTTTGCAGAGGAGGCCGTATTGGAAGAACTACCGGATCGTTTAAGCCTTTTCCGGTTACCATTATGCCCAATTTTGAAACAGTGCGCCCACTTCCTTTTTCCGCATTTTGTACAGCTCTGGCGATGAGTTCATCGAAGGCTTGACGTAGTGCTTCATCAGGTTGCTCATGCTGGGCGTTGAGCACAAATTCGGTGACATGGCGCTGCACAGAGAACCGGTCAATGCTATGTGAATGATTGGTGACCTCTTTGTACAACGGCAGCTGTTGCTGTCCACCATCAGAATCCGACGATTGATCGCCCATTCCAGTTTGATTTGTCGCTTCTGATGTTTGTTGTTGCTGTGTAGTCTCCTCTTCCAATTGTGGTTCAGTTGGGTACTGTTCGAAGTACGCCATTGAGCGGAAATCCCATTTTGGCTGTTTAGGCTTGCTTTGCTTGCAATTGTTTTCCGCTGCTGTTCTTTTTCTATCGGATGACATGTCACTGAATATCAATTACAAGATATCGGAAATGTTTTTGATAATATGATTAGAGTAATAATACTCGGAAAACAACCGGTATATATTTATATCGAAATTTTTATTAGCAAGATAATGATTATCATAGTGTAGTATAAACTATATCAGTGCTGAACATTTTTAAACTTTGCTTCGGTCTGCTCGCCACTGCGCAAATTCAGATAAGTAGTCGATGTTGGAGCACCATCATTGGCATCATCGCAATTTTCGCCAGCGTTTTCGTTATAACTGTAAAACTCGGTGGTTCAGTTGAATAATATGTGGTGCTTTCTGATTCTACGCAACCAACCGTGTTTTGGCGTCTGCCACATTGACTCGCTGCGCTGCCCACTTTTTTATTTTAGCTTCAGAACAATTTATCCTTAAAATAAAAGCAGTATTTTAAAGTGTTGAAAGGCTTACTCACTTTTCCACAATATCCTCAATGCTATCTTCGAAGAAATTTATTGCATCATCGCTGTCTTCCGAAAGTTCTTCTTGCATTTTGGAATATCTCTCCTCCAACTGATCAAGTTTTACAGACCTGAGTTATTGTCACGTGATTTTTTTTATTTGGGTCTGCAAACTTACCACGCGTCCTGAGATCGAGCTGACAGCAACGGATAAGGGTATCGTCGTTTCACCCCTTTGCGGCATCCAGTCCCAATCGACTCTTCCTTTTTACAACTTTCCATCTCCTTTGATGCAGTAACAGATGCAGTCCTCTTCATTGATGCAGCAGTTGTTTAGCACTCCAACAGTCTGATAATTTTTGTGTCTGTATGGGACCTATATTTATGTATAAATAATGTATAACCATCCATAGGTACACCGATTGAACGGGGATACATATATGTATATGGGCGGAAAACAAGATTTCCTTAACGTGATTTCCCTCAAAATTTTTAAGATTCTCTACATATTAGCCAGTATTTTAAAAATCTACATTAACGTATAAATTGGACGTTTTCTGTTTTTAAAAATTTTTTAATATGTTTCCAATCAATTATTGATGAGCTCAGCAATCGATTCAGTTTTTTCTCTGGCCGCTTTGGTGACATCTGCAAGCACTCGTCATTCGATCGTATGGATGTCGTCGACATCTTCATTAATAGCACGCTCGACTTGATTGTTTTTGGTTCGCTTCTTAAGCGGCTCGCTTGAAGATGCCTCTTCCTCAACTCCATCATCGTTGTTTTTGTCATCCAAAACCTTCACGGCCACCGGTTTTTCCACAGATATGGAGGAAATAATCCAGTCAAGCATCGCCGTATCATTATTTTCCTTAAAATATGCATGTTTTAGCTGACTTAATTTTTGCATGGAACACAATGGACTAGCTAAGCGTGGGATGAACACCTAGCAAAAAAAAAACATGAACGCACCTTGATGTTGACTTTGACGAGCACGGGTTGATCTATTTTTGACTGCAAAATCGATTCCAGCTTATTGGGTGCGTTCTCGGACAGGTTGTAAAAAGCTTCCACGCTGACAATGCTCAAAAAGTTGATGGCTGCATAGGAAAATGCTGTTGTTTCCTGCTCGCATTCCTCGTCATCGCAATCTTGGAGTACAACACGGAGGTACAAATTGCGGCTGGGCTTTTTCGCACGGTGGACGCACGAGACACAAAAGTCTTCACTGTCTAGTTTCTTACGACATGGAATACCCTTACTTCTCATTGGGCAGGCCTAAATTGGAAGCATAATGATGTAAGAGTTATATTCGCAGGGATTTATTGTCCATCTCACCATGTAAATGCAAAACAACACGCTTACAAGCTTTGCACGCAGAAAAAAAGTGCCAGCCGAGTCGAACTCCTTGACTTCGCTGAGCGTTTTGGTGCGTGAAGTTGGCTGCTCCTCCGAGCCTTTGGACTCTGCCGAAAGAGGCTTGATTTGGAATCGTTTCAGGTTGTTTCTGTTCATCTTCGTACACTGAGTGGAAAGAATAGCGAAGGGAAAAGCGGAATGGGATGCTGAAAATAAGCTCAAAGTCGATTATAGGGACAACTGAACCGAGAGTAAATAATGATGCGTAATGTCACGTCAATGAACAATAAAAATACAGATGGGAGCAAATTTTAATAGCAAATGCAAAAATCTTATAATATCGTGGATAAAAACAAGTCTACAAAACCTAAAAGAAAAAAATTCGAATTTTTTTTTTTTGATGAATAATACTTACCAACTCTAATCCGTCCTTTTTGGCCAAAGTCCCGATCACGAAAGGGTGTAGTCAATTGCTGCAGTACAACACAAAGATGTATAAAATCGTCAAAGTGCAACCGAGCTTAATTAAATACAAAATTATTTTAAAAACAGCAGCTCTGGTCTTTTACCCGACATTGTGCGATCATACTTGCGCAGTAATTCACAATAAACGTCGGCAGAAAATCGGTAGCCTATAAACTAACATCAGAAATAATAATATCAGTGACAAATGCCCACCGTATTCCCTTAAAGCGATTTCAAGTCGTTCAACGCCAATTGACAGCTCACTATCGCCTGCTATTTTTTTAAAAGAGGCCTTCCATTCCTCAACGTACTAAAATGAACAGATAAAGAAATGTGTTAGCAGTAATCTACACGATAAGCCAAAGGTGAAAACTATAAGAATAACCTACCTTCCAAAGCGGACCAAATTCATTCCTTTCAATAGCCGCTGCGGTTGAAGTCAAACAGGGCAATGAGAAGCCTACACGTGTCCGGATTAAAAGCACGGTCTGTGCCGTTCGAAAGAATAGTTTGTAATCCATCTTTGTCTATTTTTGATGATCCATCTTTGCTAACTTTATCAAAAATCATTTCAGTAATAGACTTTGGTGGCATTTTGATCTGTTCAATTTGCTTCGATTAGTAGCTAAAGAAAAACTGGTAAAAAATTTATACAATCTTAGTTTTAAAAATTTTTTAAGTCGTCAATTTTATTTTCACCATGCAAACCTCGCGCCGCATTTCGTTTTTCCTTTTATTTCATAAGGCACATTTTCCAAAAATCTAACTGAAAAATTATCTTCAGCCGATCCTTAATGAGAAGTGTCGTCACCTCAGCCGCATTTCCTTCAATGAAAGGGAAGCAGCGCACCAATATTTTGGGATCAAGCGAAAGGCAACCGATGATGAAGCCACATGTCCACGCTTTCTGAGTGAACAATGCTGGCACGCGAGCATCATCTTGCTCAAGGAAAGGAAGGCACGCCTATATTTTTAACCACTTTTGTTCATTAAAATGGAAATTTATTCAGACTCAGACTCCGAAGTATCCGAAGTTTTGAACAAAAATTTGTCAGATTTAAAAATTTTTTCAAAATATCGGCGTGCATCATCCCTTTCCTTGAGTGAGATGATCCTCGCGTGGCGACATTTCTCATTCAGAAAGCGTGGACGTGTCGGTTCATCATCGGTTGCCTTTCGCTTAATCCCAAAATATTGGCGCGCCGCTTCCCGTTCATTGGAGGAAATGCGGCTGGGGTGACGACACTTCTCATTAAGGAAGTTTGGACGCTTGGGACTAGTTGAAGACATTTTTTTTTTAATTTTGGAAAAATTAATATTTCTGAAAAATTTCGAAAAAATTTATGAAATAAAGTTTCTGAAGATTTCTGAAAAATTATGAAATAAAATTTGGTAAAAGTTCTGAAAAAAAATTTTTAAAAAATTATTGATAAACTAAATTTCTGAAGGTTTCTGAAAAAAATTTTTGAAAATTTTTTATGAAATAATTCTTTTGAAAAATTATTTTTGGAAAAAATATATTTTTTGAAAATCTCTGAAAAAATTTTTCTGAAAGAAAATTTCTGCAAGGATTTCGGAATATATATTTTTGACAAATTTAGAATAAAAATTTTTAAAAAAATCTGAAAATATTTTAATAAATAAGTTTAAAACAATATAATTAATTAATTTTTGAAAATAAATTTGAAAAATTATTTAAATAAATTTGAAAAATTTTTTGGAAAATTTAAATTTTTGAAATTCTCAAAAAAATTTTGTCTGAAAGAAAATTTCTGCAAGGATTTCGGAAAAAAATATATTTACAAATTTAGAATAAAAATTTTTGAAAAAATTCTGAATATTTTAATAAATAAGTTTAAAATAATATAATTAATTAATTTTTGAAAATCAATTTGAAAAATTATTTAAATTAATTTGAAAAATAATTTATATTGTGAAATAAAATTTAAAAACAATTTTTGTCCATATACTACATATTACTACTGATTTTGGAAATAAATTTGAAATAACTAATTAATTTTAGAAATAAAACATGAAATATTTTTAATTGGGGGAATAAATTTGAAATAAGTTAATAAATTTAAAAAATAAATTTGACTAGGCCTACGAAATGGAAGAGGCTATGTAAATGTTCATGGGGGGGGGGGGCGGAGGGGAAGATTTGTTGGAGAGATTGGCTGGATGGAGTGATATGGTGAATGATTTGGTGGCGCTTTATATACGGCAATATTGGCGCCGTGCTGTAATTGGTTATTACAGCATGCCCACAAATTTTGTTCAAATCTTCCACCCCCACCCCATCCCGCAGTCGAGAATTGACAATTTACACCAATGGCACTCCATGGCACACAAAATTCCCTTCCCACAATCCTGAAATTTTCCTTTCCGCCCTCCCCCTCCCTACCACTTTCATCGTTGGCCATAGGTAATTATCGGCAAAAATATTGCCCCCCCCTGCCCAAAAATCAAAACTTTAAAAAATATGTGCCTTTCCTATAGTAATTACGGCACAAAAACCTCTCCTCACAATCCCGAAATAAAACTTGTCCTCTGCGACCCCCCCCCCCTCCTTACCCATCGCTGGGGTAATTATCGGCACAAATTTTGCCTCCCCTCCCTCGCCGCCCAAAATTGCATCGTCGGGGGGGGGGGGGGGAAAGGGGGGGGTAAGTGATTGGACGAGTTTCACACTATTCGATCGTCGTACACATTTCCCTTCCCCCCCCCCCTCCATTTGCTAAATCATAGCATTCATTGACTTCCCCCCTCTTCTTCCATCCCCTCCTCTTCCCCATCGTCCCACCGGTCGCTTTTCCTTCAGATCGCCGCCTCTATTCACTTAGTCCTTTCTCGGCATTTTTCTTCCGTTTTTCTTTCATTAGATGGATGACCAATCAATTGCCTTCCGCTGATCATTAACGACTTTGGCCGCACATTTCCCTTCCATAACTTCTTTCTCCCGCCCCCCCCCCCCCTTGCGTAAATCGTAGCAAAAAAGTCCCAGCGATCAGGGGCAGGGGTCTGGGTTAATTTTCCAAGGGGTATAAGTGATTAGACCAAGTGGATGGGGGTAATTAGGGGGGGGCAAGGGTCTGGGGTCCTTCCAATCCCATTGAAAAGACCGACGAGGGGCAGGGGTCTGGAAAGGGGCAGGGGGTGGAAATGGGGCATGGGCAGGAAAGCTGCAGGGGCAGGGGTCTGGACCCCTGCCCCTGTAACCATATACTACTTTTATCATTTGATTTATCGTTATTTAAAAAAAAATTTTTTTTTTTTGCTTTATTGTCATTAATAATGGTGAATATGGAGAATGAAAAAAAACCTGGCAATGATTTGTTAAAAACAAATAAATTTTTTAATGAATATGCAATGCGAGAAATATGCATAACTGTAACAAAAGAAACTTCCATCATCTACGTATCAATTTAATAGCCCTAGTTCAAAATTATGTCTCAGTGGTCTGTGAGATAGTAACAAAAAATATAAGGGGTAAGGTTCGAGTCCGGATGGCAAATTACAGTATTGGATATATAAAAAATTCCAACTAAATCGATTCAATAATTGGTTAAATTTTGCCTGGTGGAAGGCAGGTTATTACGGGGATAAGCCCCTCCCAAATTTTTGTCATCCGGTGAAATATTTTTTGAAGTGCCAAAAAATTACAACAATTGCCCAAACTTAATTGCGATAATATGGTTTTGTTAAAAATTACTTTTATTAAATTTTTTAGATTTCAAACATTTTTTAATGACTACCATTTTTGTGAAAATGAAGAAAATTGTTTAAAATTGAATAAAAATAGTTGTTAGGTTGGGGTCTGGTCCACTCTTCCGTTGCCATTAAATTTACAAGCGCGGGTTTGAATTTTCCCTTTCACGTTTTGATGTTTTTAGACCGACCGATTTTTTGATTCGAGATTTATGAAATAAGAGATTGGCCCCTTCTTGTCACATCCCACACCCAGGAAAAAGAAACTGTGCAATAGTCGAGCAAAAAATACAAATAGATAAAATATATACCAAAAAAACAATATTTGGACAAAAGGGCGACAACCTTTATCAAAGAAAGTATTTTTCAACAAACGATGTATTTACGAAAAATAATAAAAAATGATATAAAAATGAGAAGATAAGAAATTATTTATGGAAAGAGGTTTTTGTCAGAGTATTCTTTCAAAAAAGACAAATTTACTCAAAAAAAAGAAGATTAAATTATGAATTAAATCAACTTTTAATATAGAAAGAATGGATAAAAACCCAATTTATTTATGGAAAGCGTTCTTCGCCAGACAATTCTTTGAACAAATAATCGAGAATGGATAAATCCATTTTTTTAATTTTTAAAATTTTCTCCAAATTTCACTTTCCAGTTTCTTATGTTGCTTGACGAGGTGTTCAGTATTTTGGCTATTTTATTGTCACTTATTTTTGGGGTTTTCACTTTGATCTCCCAATATTGCTTCATTTTTTCATTGGCACTGAAGTTTCTTTTTTCTTCATGCCAATTCTTTCTAATTCATAATTTCTGAGTAACTTACTCCTAATGTTTCACAAATATTGCCATAATTTTGACTCCATTCTTTTCTTGAATATGTTCCTTTTTGCATATATTCTTTTTTAATTGCAATGATTTTCCACAATTTCCAATTTTTGCTGACCAGTTTTTGGTTCGTATGAATAACTCTTCTTTCGATTTAAGTTTAATTCTTGGATCTAATTAAACATATATTGTTTATTGGTGCCGAATTTTCTCGTTACAATTCTATCAAATTTACCCCATTCTTTTCTTGAGTATTTTTTCCGGTTCCCTTAAAAATTAATTATCAAGGTGAATATAAAATAACTATTCGTATTATAAAATATATGAGTAACTGTTACTTGTTGGTTGTTTTTCAAAAAAATTATAAAATCTTTTTTTGGAAAATTTATAATATTATACAAAAAGCATAGCAATGGATAAAAATGTAATGGAGAAAGAAATTTTATTTATTTTTTGGAATTTTAAACATAGAAGAAAATCAATAAAACAGAAGCATTGTATTGAGGTAAACTGATCAATATACGTATAAATTATTATGCGCCTTTTTTTAAATTCACCATTTTTATTGTCTTTTCGTATAAATCATGTCATAACTTTTTGTAAGATAACCCTTGAATTACACAATTAGCTTGTTAAAATTCAAAAAATTTTATGCACTTTCCTAAAAGATATAGGCAAAAAAGAGGAAAAGATTACCATATTTCTCGAAAAACATAACGAAATTTTTTGAAATTAAATACGCTAATAAAGCAATACAAAATACTATCTTACAATGCCAAGATTGTTTAATTTGGTTGCTTATGAAGAGAGAGTCCAAATATTGATGAGTCATCCCAGCTTTTACATTCTATACATAGGGGTGGGCAGGGGCGGCAGTGGTGTGTGCATGCAAAATAAAAATCACTGGAAGCAATTGATGGATGATGGAGGGGGGTGGGGGGGGTGGCGGAGAGAGGGATGCGCATCGGCTACGGGAAAGGAAAAAACTTCGACTGTTAATGAATGTTTTGGATGAAACAATCGAAAGCTTTTAAGCCTATTAAGGAGAACATTGACATAAATGTACTTACGGGGGAGGAAATGGGAATGCAGGGACGGCGGCGGAAATGAATGATGGTGGAGGTACACACGGGTACGCGGAGGGGGGGAGCGGGGGAGGGGGAATGTACTCATGGAGGGAAGACGAAATGAAGTTCATTAGATAAATAAATATGCTTGGCGGGGAGGAGGAGGGGGGGGGGGGGTGAAAAAGGTTATGAAGAGAAAAAACGTTTGGTTTGATAACGAATTTATGGTCTTAATGACAAAAAAAAATGGTTAAAAAAACGTGTGATTATAAAAATAAACACAAAGTTGGAGGAACAGCGGTGGACAGATCAGGCGGGCGTAAGAAGAGATCCTGCGGCACACCTGGTGACAGAGCAGATTCATAGCTCAACACGGCTGTAAATGGGGCAGCCGGCCTGCCACGAGAGGGCCCCTAAGAAAGCCAAACATTTTAACATTTTTTAATCCTTACCATTTGAGGTCTGGCGATGAAAGTAAAAGTGCCGGTCCACGACATTCGGCAATGACCACTCAATACCGCGTTTCGAGCATTGCGATAGCTGTTGATTATAATTTTAAAGAAATAGGCTTTGGAACTAAAATAATTTTAATTAATAATTCAGAGGTGAGGGAAAATACATATTTGACAGTTAAGTTAATTAATCACTTAGATTTCCAAAAGCTCAGACAGTCAATTACGGATGTAAACATATTTTTTGGTATTTGGAGGGCAAACATTTGCCAAATCAAATCCTGTCTGGTGATTCAAATAAGAAAAGGAATAAACAACTTTTATAATGAGCAATATTTTGAATAAACTTATATTTTAAAAGCTAGAATCGTTAAAATGGTTTTGTTTTTCATTCATTCATATTCCTCCTCTTCTGGAATCGTGATCATCGGTAAGGGGTCTGCATAAATTGTACTTTCTAATGAGTTTGATTATAGGTTTGTACTTGTTAACAGTTACGCATGGATTCCAGCAAGTAATCGTCCTCAATCAAGCCATTTCCCTCATTAGTCAACCTATTAGGTGAAATCTCAGTGGTGGAATAGCCGAGGGCGGTGGAATGGCCAGGGGCGGGGGCGGAGCAGAGCGTACCGGAGAAGAAACGCTGAATTAAACAGGATTAAAATTTCATTCTTTTAGATCTGTAAATTTTCAACCTCATGCTGGTTGGGATCAGCTGCCCGAGGAGGAAAAAGGCATCGAGATTTGAAGCACCCAGTCACGATAGAGCGATTCGCCTAGATGGCCGTTTTTTGGATGTACGAAAGCTGAAAAGGGAATATGTAATAGGTAAACGCAGGAAACTAAAAAATAAAAGCAGTTACCATATCACCACCTTAGCGAACTTTATTCTTCCGAATTGATGACCGTCTGAAATGAAATGATCGTGAAGGAAAGGAGGTTCGGGTGGCTCAAGGTTCGCCAGATTACAAGCTCGCGTTGCAGAAATTTCTGCTTGAATCCCGAGGAACCCCTTTCCAAGTCGATGACTTTGATGGCCAAATGGAGCTTCCGTTCATTGAATACCCTGTTATTACGTATATTATAGTGCGTGAAAAAGGGCATACATGTCCAAGGAGTGTGCCGGAACACCTCCCTCCACCCCCCTCGTCGTAAGAGGCCCGGCGCACCGGGTCGCCCGCACTATCTGTGTCCTGTGTTAAAATCTCTCTTGCGCTATCTGCTAAATTGTTTAAAAATATTATTTAATATGAAAAATCATTTTTTTGCTCACTTATTCCAGAATTTGTTGGCCATAAGACCTATCTCCGTTTAAAATTGTTTTAACGAAAAAATCCCCATATGTTTTATTGAAATCAACATTTAGAAAAATATTATCCTAAAAAGTTTGATAATTAATTCAATATGATAATAAATTATGCTTTAAATAAACAAATAGTAACGAAAATTCGGAATTAAATGCTAATTTAGTGACCTCGGAAGAAGGGCGGGCCGAAGGGCAGAATTCCGCGCGCGGGTGCACTTATGAAAATTGCATATAAAATAGCCTTGAAGTGGGGACCTACTATCTGTTGCCTATGTTTCCAAAATTTATAATTTTTGTCACTTTTTATTGACCTCCAAAATATTAAGGAGAACATTGACATAAATGTACTTACGGGGGAGGAAATGGGAATGCAGGGACGGCGGCGGAAATGAATGATGGTGGAGGTACACACGGGTACGCGGAGGGGGGGAGCGGGGGAGGGGGAATGTACTCATGGAGGGAAGACGAAATGAAGTTCATTAGATAAATAAATATGCTTGGCGGGGAGGAGGAGGGGGGGGGGGGGGGGGAAAAAGGTTATGAAGAGAAAAAACGTTTGGTTTGATAACGAATTTATGGTCTTAATGACAAAAAAAAATGGTTAAAAAAACGTGTGATTATAAAAATAAACACAAAGTTGGAGGAACAGCGGTGGACAGATCAGGCGGGCGTAAGAAGAGATCCTGCGGCACACCTGGTGACAGAGCAGATTCATAGCTCAACACGGCTGTAAATGGGGCAGCCGGCCTGCCACGAGAGGGCCCCTAAGAAAGCCAAACATTTTAACATTTTTTAATCCTTACCATTTGAGGTCTGGCGATGAAAGTAAAAGTGCCGGTCCACGACATTCGGCAATGACCACTCAATACCGCGTTTCGAGCATTGCGATAGCTGTTGATTATAATTTTAAAGAAATAGGCTTTGGAACTAAAATAATTTTAATTAATAATTCAGAGGTGAGGGAAAATACATATTTGACAGTTAAGTTAATTAATCACTTAGATTTCCAAAAGCTCAGACAGTCAATTACGGATGTAAACATATTTTTTGGTATTTGGAGGGCAAACATTTGCCAAATCAAATCCTGTCTGGTGATTCAAATAAGAAAAGGAATAAACAACTTTTATAATGAGCAATATTTTGAATAAACTTATATTTTAAAAGCTAGAATCGTTAAAATGGTTTTGTTTTTCATTCATTCATATTCCTCCTCTTCTGGAATCGTGATCATCGGTAAGGGGTCTGCATAAATTGTACTTTCTAATGAGTTTGATTATAGGTTTGTACTTGTTAACAGTTACGCATGGATTCCAGCAAGTAATCGTCCTCAATCAAGCCATTTCCCTCATTAGTCAACCTATTAGGTGAAATCTCAGTGGTGGAATAGCCGAGGGCGGTGGAATGGCCAGGGGCGGGGGCGGAGCAGAGCGTACCGGAGAAGAAACGCTGAATTAAACAGGATTAAAATTTCATTCTTTTAGATCTGTAAATTTTCAACCTCATGCTGGTTGGGATCAGCTGCCCGAGGAGGAAAAAGGCATCGAGATTTGAAGCACCCAGTCACGATAGAGCGATTCGCCTAGATGGCCGTTTTTTGGATGTACGAAAGCTGAAAAGGGAATATGTAATAGGTAAACGCAGGAAACTAAAAAATAAAAGCAGTTACCATATCACCACCTTAGCGAACTTTATTCTTCCGAATTGATGACCGTCTGAAATGAAATGATCGTGAAGGAAAGGAGGTTCGGGTGGCTCAAGGTTCGCCAGATTACAAGCTCGCGTTGCAGAAATTTCTGCTTGAATCCCGAGGAACCCCTTTCCAAGTCGATGACTTTGATGGCCAAATGGAGCTTCCGTTCATTGAATACCCTGTTATTACGTATATTATAGTGCGTGAAAAAGGGCATACATGTCCAAGGAGTGTGCCGGAACACCTCCCTCCACCCCCCTCGTCGTAAGAGGCCCGGCGCACCGGGTCGCCCGCACTATCTGTGTCCTGTGTTAAAATCTCTCTTGCGCTATCTGCTAAATTGTTTAAAAATATTATTTAATATGAAAAATCATTTTTTTGCTCACTTATTCCAGAATTTGTTGGCCATAAGACCTATCTCCGTTTAAAATTGTTTTAACGAAAAAATCCCCATATGTTTTATTGAAATCAACATTTAGAAAAATATTATCCTAAAAAGTTTGATAATTAATTCAATATGATAATAAATTATGCTTTAAATAAACAAATAGTAACGAAAATTCGGAATTAAATGCTAATTTAGTGACCTCGGAAGAAGGGCGGGCCGAAGGGCAGAATTCCGCGCGCGGGTGCACTTATGAAAATTGCATATAAAATAGCCTTGAAGTGGGGACCTACTATCTGTTGCCTATGTTTCCAAAATTTATAATTTTTGTCACTTTTTATTGACCTCCAAAACGATTTGGAAAATTGAAAATCAAGACAAGCCAAATCAAATAACTAAAATTTTCTTTTGAGAAAAATAGCTTTATATAGTGGGATAGTATCAAGTGGCCCAAAATCTAGCTAGTTTTATTCTTGTTCCTTTTCAATGTATGATTTTCAAATGGGAGCGACTGAACCCTTAGCCTTTTCTATTTATTTTTGGGTGGTGCAGGGTGGCAGTTTCCATCGGCCTTGATGAAAAAATATACTTTTATTTAAATATAATTTATTTTCGTATTTTCAAATCCTTTTTCGTATCATCAAATTTTTATTTCTTGTCATCCTGGAATATTTTTAATTTGGCTTAAGAGCCTTTTTTGGAATGCCTTATTTGTTGCCGCACCTTTAATTTTTTTTAATTCACCTGTCGGTGTTAGAAGCCTGGTTTTTTTTGAAGGATTAGTAGTTATGATTTTATTTTTTCTTTCATTATTTTTCTGCATATCAATTATAAATTAAGATAAAACATTTTTCATCTAATATACTCAATAAATTTCCAACAAATTATTAAAATTTCTTCATTTCAATATTAACCATTTTATATCAGTAAATTGCTGCTCTTTTATTCATCCTTTTTCTTTCTATAAAATGCCTAAAAGTAATTCTTTTTCATAAATTTTAATAACTTTTTTTCCTAATTAATATTTTAAAAATATAAAAGCGAGCCAAAAGGAAAAAAATATCCAAGAAAAAATGTAATAAATTAGATAAAATTGAAAAATGTTGCGCATTTTAATTTTCATTAACCTTTCTTTTTAATCAAGAGCTTTTTTTGCACAATTTCTAATGTGCAGTATTTCTCTTTTTTTTCAATTTTGCTAAGTTTTTGTATTATTTTTTATTTTTTTAATGGTCTTTTAAACGAATTAATTTTGATCATATTTTTGTAATTTATTTTTTATAGATTAGAACTTCAATCCAAATTATTTCTTTGTTTGTATGTGTTGCCATTTGGTCCATTAAATTTGTCTGATTCCAATTTGAATTCCGAGACTTGATGGTATTCGATTGCTTTTGATGTTTTCTTTAAAACAAGTTTTCTTTTCTGAAATATATGACTTTTTTTTTCTTCAATTAATTATGCATCTTTAATTAATGACCAGTCTAATTGCATAACCAATGAATGTTTCAATTTTTATCCAGAAGAAGTAAAAAATTTATTTCTGCCTTGGTATAAATGAGGTATTTATATAAAAATAAAAATGAAAAAAGGGCATTAAAGACAAAGGATCATAAGAAAGTTTGGGTATATTTTATCTAATGAATGCGATAAAGTCTTTTGCTAGAAATTGCTGAGACTGGGTTGTTTCCTTAAAATTAGTAAATAAATTTTGAATCAAAGAAAAAACACACCAAAGATATAAGGAAATAAAATAAAGGAACATTTTTCTTTGGTTAATCAATAAATACATCTAATGTTAAAGAATCAATCGAAAAATTGGCAACCAAAATTTTTACGAATATGTAAACGACAAATTTTTTATTTAACCAAAAAATGTTTTGGGCAAATCGAGATTATTTATTATTAAAAATTAACATCCCCAGATAATGACCCCTAAAGACTTAATCTGATGAAAAATTTAAAAAAAAAATTAATAGCAAAACTAAAATTTTCTTTTACTTTATTATTATTTATCCTTTTAAGAAATTTAAGAAATTATGATAAACCCCATTTTTAAGGTATTTATTAGCTCATGCGTTGGAAGATGATGAATTTAAATGGCTTTAATGTCGTAATTTTCTTTTGCATTGTCAACAAAAAAAGTGGAAATGTGAATTTAATTTAAAAAAAAATGATGCGGAATTGCAAATAATAACATAATATAATAATTGTATTTATTTAGAATTATAATGTCAATGTAGTTTTTTTAGAGCAGCTTATTCTCGAGCTTCATCAAGGTTGGAAGTGCAAGGGAGAATGAAAGCCATAAAAGACGAAAAAACAATATAAAATTTCAAAAACCCCATATTTGATTAAGATAAGCAAAAAAAAAATTGTAAAAATTAATATTAACATTTCTATAAATTAAGATTATGTGTTTTAAATTTATAGAAAAAAAAAAAAAATAAAATGCATTATTTTTCGACTAAAACGTTAAAACGCATCTTGTTCCGCAGCATGATTAAAAGCTGATAATTACTACAACAAAACGGAAAATATGGTTCATAGGGCCCAGACTCCAAATCGAACAAATTATATACCAATCGACTCCTCTCGGTCTGTAAAGTAAGAATCCGCAAAAAAAAATTGGCGGAAACCATTCCCTGAAGAGTTACAGACCCGGTACTGAAATGGCAAAATGGCTTGGGACTCAACCGTCCATTCTCTATAAATGCACCAAAAATGGTTAAAATGTGCTGCATTCATATAAAAGGTCAAAAGACGATAAAAAAAATGCAAATTTGCGATGCGCCGTTTGATTTCAAATATCGGTTGGGCCGAGGAAATGCTAAAGGGGTGGAAAGGGCGGAACTAAAGGGGCATCAACAAGGAATTGGCCATTCACATCAGTTAAATAACATCCAAAATGATCAATTTAATCCAGCTATACGATCTCTCCAAAAATCCGGAACAAATTCTTGAATTCCTAATCGATTTCAAATTAATCCCAAAACATAAACCTTGTCCAAATTGCAATTCGCCTATGGAAATACATTCGCATAAAGCTGCAGCTGAAAAATTCATTTGGCGCTGTCGCGCAAAATATCAACCGAAAGCAAAAGCTGCATACGTACAATGTGACACCAAAAGAAGCATTCGGGATGGCACTTTTTTTGGAAAAATGGAAGGCTTTGGGGGCGGAAGTAATTTGTCAATGTTCCAAGTTAGTTGAATTTTTGCCAAGACACCGCACACTCGACTACGGCGGCCAGTAGGTGGGGCGCCGCTCGCTCGCTCCGGGTTGCTCGCGCCTGAGGTCGGGCCTTCGGCCCGACCTTAACCAGGCGCTCGCAACCCTCCGCTCGCTCGGGCGCCCCACTACTTGCTCCGTCTCCGCATGCTCGCCATTGGCGGGCCGCTCCGCGGCCTCTAGTTAGTTTTTTATCACTCAGATGCTCGGCTTTGCTCATATGTGGTGCCGTGGACACAAACTAATTGATATTGTACATGAACTGCAAATGGATTATAGTGCTTGCGTTAATTGGTCTTCATATTGCCGGGAAGTTTGCTTGCGGGCTTTTGTCGAATCCCCAAAACAAGTCGGCGGGCCAAATCGGCACGTGGAAATTGATGAAAGCAAATTTGGAAAAAAGAAATATTGGCGCGGTCACCCCGTTGAGGGAGTATGGGTATTTGGGGGGCTTGAGAGGGAGTCAGGACGAGTGTTTATGGAAGTAGTGAAACATAGGTAGGGATAAAAATAAAATTTGCTGACTGACTAATAAAATTGAAGGGATGCCGCCACTCTTATTCCACTTATAAAAAAGTGGATATTACCAGGAAGCATCATTGTCAGTGATTGTTGGAAGGCGTACAGAAGTTTGTCGGAGGAAGGTTTCAACCATCTCCAAGTGAACCACTCAATCCATTTTGTTGACCCTGATGACCCTACAATCAACACCAACAGAATTGAGAGCACTTGGCGTCACGCTAAAGAGTCTTTCTCAACGCATGGGCGAGTAAAAGCCCATGTACCGGGCAACCTTGCTCGGTATATGTTTATGAAAGCGGTTCGTGCCAAAGAAATCGATGCCACCGATGAATTTTTGAAAATGGCTGCTTTTATTTATGGCAAATCTGATGATAACGATAATGAAGAACCGGATTTGGAAGATGGAGAAATTTTTGAAGAAGATTAATGTGAAGTGGAAGTAGTTGTTTTGTGTTTTTTCTCTTCAATGAGGTCATTTTGTTGAGTAAATTTGTTGTTTGGTGCATTTATGGAGAATGGACGGTTGAGTCCCAAGCCATTTTGCCATTTCAGTACCGGGTCTGTAACTCTTCAGGGAATGGTTTCCGCCAATTTTTTTTTGCGGATTCTTACTTTACAGACCGAGAGGAGTCGATTGGTATATAATTTGTTCGATTTGGAGTCTGGGCCCTATGAACCATATTTACCCAACAAAACCAAATTAGCTATTGGTATGAGAGAGTTGCTGTAAGAAAATAAATATTAGCTGAAATATATAACCAAAAAGTTTAAAAAACCGAATCATTTAATTATTATGAGAACCCCAAGACTTAACTCAGAATTTATTGCAACGCGACGCGCACACACATTATGGATTCTTTAATTTATAATTATTTGCAGCTTTGATATTTAATTTAAACCAAGAAATTTACTTTGTAGTTTGATTGCTTTTTTAAATAATCTTTTTAATAGCATCTATAAACTAAATATGCCTTTAAATATAAAAGAATTCGAGAAATGGCAAAAAAAAATTTTTAATAATTAGGCAAAATGTTAACAGATTTTAATAATAGAATTTTTAAAATAAATTTTAATATTTGATACAAGGAAAAATATAACATATTTATTATTTAGCCTAAACATTTTAATAAGTGGTACTCAGCTGTATTATCTCATTACAGTAGCGAAATATGAGTAGGGCAATTTGTTTCGTTTAGCGCTTGGGCATTAATCGGCTGCTGGCCATTTGGTTGTTTCATTGAATTATGTGGTTATGTTTTGGCGCATTTATGAACTTAAAGCTTTATTTTTTATTGCCTTTTCTTTTTTATTCTTTTTTTGGATAAAATTTCCCTTATATTTTCTTCTTTCAGAAGCCTTTCAATGCCCCTGTCTATGTTTTTTTTCCAGAAAAGATTTAGTCGAAATTTTTCAAAATGCCTTTTTTCGTTTTTTTGAAAAATTCAAAGTAGCAGGGGTAGGTTGTGCTGTTAGCCTAATCGAAAAAAAAACACACCAGTAAAATTCCTGTAAAATATAATCAAAAGTAAATTTTCAAAATAAAAATATGTAAATGAAGGAATGATAGCAAATAAAATAAACGCAAACAAGAAAATTAAAAAATCCCAATAAAATAAATTTGTATGATGTAATTAGTAAATAAACTTTATCTGAGGTGATGTTGTATTGATAATTAAATATCTTTTTATTTAGTTTAATATAATTATACAATTTTTTATTCCAAATTTTTGTAGGACACGATGCAATCGCGACACTGATCTCTGTACGATACGGAAATCTTTTAAGATCATGAGATCTCTGATTATAAAATCGAAGTCGGAAAACTGAATTACGATGTCAAAATTTAGTATCGGGAAATCGGAATTCCTTGCTATAAAAAGTGAAATTTGCAAATTTTTAAATAATTTTGGAAAACCTAAGTCCGTGGTGCGACAGGCTCCACCGTAAAAATTTGTTTTGAATGAATTTTTGCCAGAAGATATATTTGTTATTTTTATTTTCAGCCTTTTATAAGTTATTTAATTATATTGATTTGTTTTTAAAACCTATTAAACATTTATTTCGTCGGTATAACGACCGACGACTTTGAAATTTTTTTAATTATCAGAAAATTATTTTTTTAAATATTAAAGCTTATTAAAATGTTTAGGCTAAATAATAAATATGTTATTTTTTCCTTGTATCAAATATTAAAATTTATTTTTAAAAATTCTATTATTAAAATCTGTTAACATTTTGCCTAATTATTAAAAATTTTTTTTTGCCATTTCTCGAATTCTTTTATATTAAAGGCATATTTAGTTTATAGATGCTATTAAAAAGTTATTTAAAAAACAATCAAACTACAAAGTAAATTTCTTGGTTTAAATTAAATATCAAGCTGCAAATAATATAAATTAAAGAATCCATAATGTGTGTGCGCGTCGCGTTGCAATAAATTCTGAGTTAAGTCTTGGGTTCTCATAATAATTAAATGATTCGTTTTTTAAACTTTTGGTTATATATTTCAGCTAATATTTATTTTCTTACAGCAACTCTCTCATACCAATAGCTAATTTGGTTTTGTTGGGTAAATATGGTTCATAGGCCCAGACTCCAAATCGACAAAATTATATACCAATCGACTCCTCTCGGTCTGTAAAGTAAAATCCGCAAAAAAAAATTGGCGGAAACCATTCCCTGAAGAGTTACAGACCCGTACTGAAATGGCAAATGGCTTGGGACTCAACCGTCCTTCTCCATAATGCACCAAACAACAAATTTACTCACAAATGACCTCATTGAAGAGAAAAAACACAAAACAACACTTCCACTTCACATTAATCTTCTTCAAAAATTTCTCCATCTTCCAAATCCGGTTCTTCATTATCGTTATCATCAGATTTGCCATAAATAAAAGCAGCCATTTTCAAAAATTCATCGGTGTCGATTTCTTTGGCACGAACCGCTTTCATAAACTATACCGAGCAAGGTTCCCGGTACATGGGCTTTTACTCGCCCATGGCTTGAGAAAGACTCTTTAGGCGTGACGCCAAGTGCCTCCATTCTGTTGGTGTTGATTGTAGGGTCATCAGGGTCAACAATGGATTGATTGGTTCACTTGGAGATGGTTGAAACCTTCCTCCGACAAACTTCTGTACGCCTTCCAACAATCACTGACAATGATGCTTCCTGGTAATATCCACTTTTTTATAAGTGGATAAGAGTGCGGCATCCCTTCAATTTTATTGTCAGTCAGCAATTTTATTTTTATCCCTACCTATGTTTCACTACTTCCATAAACACCGTCCTGACTCCCTCTCAAGCCCCCAAATACCCATACTCCCTCAACGGGGTGACCGCGCCAATATTCTTTTTTCCAAATTTGCTTTCATCAATTTCCACGTGCCGATTTGGCCCGCCGACTTGTTTTGGGGATTCGCAAAAAGCCCGCAAGCAAACTTCCCGGCAATATGAAGACCAATTAACGCAGCACTATAACCATTTGCAGTTCATGTACATATCTTAGTTTGTCCACGGCACCACATATGAGCAAAGCCGAGCATCTGATGATAAAAAACTAACTAGAGGCCGCGGAGCGGCCCGCCAATGGCGAGCATGCGGAGACGGAGCAAGTAGTGGGGCGCCCGAGCGAGCGGAGGGTTGCGAGCGCCTGGTTAAGGTCGGGCCGAAGGCCCGACCTCAGGCGCGAGCAACCCGGACGAGCGAGCGGCGCCCCACCTACTGGCCGCCGTAGTCGAGTGTGCGGTGTCTTGGCAAAAATTCAACTAACTTGGAACTTGACAAATTACTTCCGCCCCCAAAGCCTTCCATTTTTCCAAAAAAAGTGCCATCCCGAATGCTTCTTTTGGTGTCACATTGTACGTATGCAGCTTTTGCTTTCGGTTGATATTTTGCGCGACAGCGCCAAATGATTTTTCAGCTGCAGCTTTATGCGAATGTATTTCCATAGGCGAATTGCAATTTGGACAAGGTTTATGTTTTGGATTAATTTGAAATCGTTAGGAATTCAAGAATTTGTTCCGGATTTTTGGAGAGATCGTATAGCTGGATTAAATTGATCATTTTGGATGTTATTTAACTGATGTGAATGGCCAATTCCTTTTTGATG
>JBDPZO010000003.1:5408388-5446031 GCA_039877585.1 Heterodera filipjevi | reverse complement strand
TTTATAAATAATTTGAAATCACCAATTTTTAAATATATTTGGAAAACCTAAGTCGTGGTGCGACAGGCTCCACCGTAAAAATTTGTTTTGAATGAATTTTTGCAGAAGATATTATTTTGTTATTTTAATTTTCAGCCTTTATAAGTTATTTAAATATTGATTTGTTTATTAAACCAAAACATTTTATTCGTCGGATAACGAACGACGACTTTGAAATTTTTTTAATTAAATCAAGAAAATTATTTTTTTAAATATTAAAGCTTATGGGGGTGGGACGAGTCCCGAAAATCACGAGTACGAGTAAAACGAGTAACGAGTATTTTTAGAAATCACGAGAACGAGTAAAACGAGTAACGAGTATTGCCAAAATCACGAGTAACACGAGTAATACGAGTACGAGTAACGAGTAATTTTTATTTTCTAATTTTTTAGTGAAAAAATTTTTATTCAAACATAAAATTGTATAATTTAATGTTAGATTTTTTTATTCATTGCAATCAGGGCTGCATGATATTTAATTTTTGTATGTTTGGCTTTTTCTGCACTTTTTTTTTGAAATTTGGGTGTGATTTACTTACAGATTTTGACCAAAAACTTGTCAATTTTGGAGATTGCTTTCAAGAAAATTAAGCTAAAAGGTGTCCGGCGCAGAGATGCACAAAATAAGGAAAAAAACAATTTACGAAACGAAACGAAATAAAATTTTCTTTGAGTAACGAAATTTAGAAAAAATAATAAAAATCAAAAAACTAAACCTTTGGCCAATTAAAAAAAAGTCCGTATCAAACTCATGGATGGCATATAAAATTTTTAAAATTTTTGGGGTCAAAATTTGGTATGAAAGAGGCACAATTTTCGTGAACCTTGAGATAAATTTTGAGAAATTCTAAGCGAATTGGTGTCCGGTGGCGCCGATAGGCGCCGCCGGTGAAAATTTTGAAAATCTGAGTATGTTTTGTTAACAGATTTTAAACGAAAAATGTACAATTTTGTGGTTCTTGAGATAAATTTTGATAAACCATAAGCAAATTAGGGTCCGGTGGTGCCGGTAGGCGCCACCGGGGAAATTTTTTTTATAAAATTTGTCAAATTTGTTAACGGAATCTAGCCTAAAAATGGTCACGAAACTCGAAATGAAACGAAACATTTCGTGCATTTCTCGTCCGGCGGTGTCGATAGACGCTGCCGGAAAAATTTTTAAAAAGAAATCAAATTTAATAAAGAAAAAAGTCAAACAAATTGTCATTTTATGAATTATTACAAGTTGGGGGACTACTTAATATTCTTAATTTTTAAATTTAACCCTTATTTATAAAAAGTTCCTGGATCAGAGGTATTTGAACCCAAGCAAAAGAAATGGAAAAGCAATATTCCTACCACCCCACCGAATTATCATTGGGATATCTGTTGATAAAAATATATTTATAACGAATTTTTCCTCCAAAATTTTTCTTTTCTGCAATTTTTCTCAAAAATTTTTTATTCAGAATCCCATTCTTACCAGTGCATAAAATTACTCGTTACTCGTGGCAAAATACGAGTAACGAGTTACGAGTAACGAGTAGTCAAAAATCACGAGTAATCACGAGTAACGAGTACGAATAACGAGTCCAAATCCCACCCCTGCTGAGTACTTTGCCCTCCCTACCCCCAAGCCCAAAAGAAAATGTAATATAAAGAAAGTTAATATTTATAATAAAATTATGTTAAATAAATAATATTTTGAGAAAATTTACCTAATAATTCAAAAGCTCACTCTTAACTTATTTAAATGCCCTCTTTTTAAGTGACACTATTAAAAGAAGGCCATTAAAGAAAAGATAAAATTAATGCAGAATTTTTTTGTTACAAGATAGAATAAAGGATGAAGACAAATGTAAAAAGAAAAACTTGCTACTTTTCTTTTTTTATTATTAAAAAGGAAATTCGAAAAGTTAATAAATATATATTTATAAAACAAAAAGTAAAAAAAATATGCTGACTGATGATAAGGAAATAGTCAAGATTTAAAAAAAACAAAAGGAATTTAAATATAAAACTAAATTTTTCTGGCATTTTATTAATTAGTGTATATTCATATAGTTAATTCAATTAAAATTTAGTATCCAACTGACCCTCAAAGCTAATTATCAAGTGACTTTGGTTAATAGAATAAATAAAAAGGGAGGTGAAGCAGCAATACTCACACTTTGCTGTGGCACCCAATTTCAAACCAATTTGCACTATTCAGAAGACTAAAAAATTACTGAAATTTCTTAGATGATTGGTGTTATAGAAACCTTTCATAAATTAATATTTGAAGAGGCGATTTAAAAAACGCAAATTTTGAAAATTTAAAATAAAAACCTTCAAAAAGTAAAAAACTAGGGTGTCCATACTCATTAAAAAATTTCCAAAAAGAGTTAGATTAAATGAAATTACAAAATAATTTCAATGGAGCTCAAAAAACAATTGTTAAATTATTTGGCCAATTCTTCAAAAAAAAATTCCTCAAAAGGCCTAATAATATTTCTGAATATAACTAGAAACTCCAGTAAAAAGGCCTTTTTATATAATAAAAGTTGCTCTAATACGAAAATTATTTGGAGCGAATAATCTTTTTGTGCTTCATTTGTGGGTTCGCAAAATAATTGCAAAAAAATAAAATTTGGGGAGACTAATCTCTTCCATTTTGGAAGGTGCAAAAATGCTGCTGAATAAGAATCTTTAATGACGAAAAAGAATATTTTTTGGCAGAAAGAAGTTCTTCAAAATAAAAAGTAAGCTGCACATTTAAAAAAAATTGGGTAAATAATTACTTTTTTGAGAAAACAAAAAATTATTTAAAATGTGAAATTAATAATTAGGGTTGGTCACGGTCGGTTAACCGAACCGAAACCGAAACCGAAAACCGGCCTTTTTGGGCCAAAAACCGAAACCGAAAACCGGGGGTAGCAAAACCGGCCTAACCGAAAACCGGGGGGACCGGTTTCCCGGTTTCGGTTTGAAAACAAAAAAAAGTACACCCCTAAGAATGGGACTTTCAATGAAGATGTTTTAGTAAAATTTTGATGGAAAGTTGCACCAAATTTGAATTTCTTTGTTCGTTTTTGTGAGTAAGTCGTGGTTCAGTTGGTTTTCTTCCTGTTCCTGTGAAAAATTGATTTGGTACTATGCCGCCATGCAGAAATTCATTTTAATTTTATTATAACAAAATTACTGCCCATTTTATTATTTTTTTTAAATTATTCCTTTTAATAAGCAAATTTTAATTTGTTTGTGTTAAGTTCTCTTAACAAATCTGACCCAAATATCAGGGATGTTAGATGTCCTTTTTTTAAAGAAATGTCCTTTTTTCTTACTGTGAGGTAAAAAAAAGAAGAAAACAATACTATTTTTTATAATTTTTAAAGCGATTTCTTAGTATTTTTTCAAAATTTTTCCCGGCGGCGCCTATCGGCACCACCGGACCCCCACTCGCGTAGGATTTCTCAACATTTATTTAAAACCCCCTCAAAAATTGTTTGTCAAGATTTGTTACCAAAATAAAACTAAATTTTCAAAATTTTCCCACGGCGGCGTCTATCGGCACCGCCGTAACCCAGCCCAATTAATACTTTAATAAAAAGCAAAACCATATAACAGCTAAAATTGTCATGAAAAATGTTTTCATCAGCGAGCCCTGCCTATTCAGGAAAGAAAAAACCAAAAAAAAAAAACCCAAAATATACAAAATATTAAAAAAATGTTTAAAAAATTTAAATTAAGTGTACTAAAGTTGGGACTGAAAATAAGGCGAAAAACCGATTTCGGTTTTCGGTTAACCGGGTATCGGCCAAAAACCGAAACCGAAAACCGGGGGTAGCAAAACCGGCATAACCGAAAACCGGGGGGACCGGTTTTAAACCGATTTTGACCAACCCTATTAATAATTATTAAGGATAATTTACAAATGAGCAATGTGGTCACCTTTAGGGTGACTTATAATTGAATCTTCCGATGAAAAGCATATTCGGTTTCCTAAAATGACAAAAATTTTGTTTCATTTTCTTTTTTACAATTTCTTCATTGGAATTTTATTTTTATAAAAACAAATTTTTTGAAATGCCTAAAAAAAAGAAAATGCCATTATATATTTATAATGAAATAATAATTTTAATTTTTTATTTCTCAGATTATCTTAAAAAAAGTTTATTTATCATTTTAAAATTTTAATACCTATCAACAATAGTTATTATGCCTAGTTTTTTTTGTTGCTGCAATATCATTTTAAGAATTTTACTAAAATTTGTTTACTTTTTTTTAATTAAAATTTTGGATAGAAATGAAACATTGTTTTTATTTCATAACGCCTATTCCCATTCTTGTAGTGTTTTTAATTAATATTTGCAATTTAATTAAAAATTTAAATAATTATATTTTTGTAAATTTATTTCCTATTCTTGTTTTTCTTTTTCCATTAAGTAGAAGCATCATTAAAATTTTGGTATTCTAACTTATACCTTTTTATTTAGTGTTTTTTAAATGAAACCGTTAAAATCTTGTATTAACATATTAAATTTAACAATTTTGTTTAAAAAAACAAGCAAAATCAATTGAAAATATAGAAAAAATTAATTTTAATTAACTGCGTCAAATGATGAATCTACATAATAGAAAAAGAGACACAAGAATGATAAAAAAATCTACAAATAAATTATTATTTAAATAAATATTGTTGAACAAATATTAAACAAAAAATATGAGTTACATTAAAAGTAAATAATAAATAAATTTATTATTATATTTTGTTACATTAACCATTCAAGATAATAATATATTTGAAAACCATATAATATTTCAAAATTGGTTAAAAAAATTTATTAAGCAAAAATGTTTTAGTTGGTTTAGTAATTATTATATTTTAATTATTCTTAACAAAGATAAAAAAAAAAAGAACATGGCTGGTCAAAAATAAGAACATTTTTTAAAACGCGCTTCCAAAGCTTTAAATAGAAGTTTTATTCAACAAAATTGACTGTTTTCAGTATATTAGTTACCTATGGCAGTATTTTTTAGCTGATAGGCTTTGAAATAAGACTATTCATTTTTATTTTCAAAAAGTGAGGGTCGGCGGTACCGACAGGCGCCGCCGGGAAAAAATTTGAAAATATAAAGAAATCGCTTCAAAAAATTGTAAAAAATAGAAATATTTTCTTATTTTTTTCGTCAGAGTAAGAAATAAGAACAAAATAAGAACAGAAGGCTGAAATAAGAACATTTCTTAGAAATAAGAACAAATGGCACCTCTGTTTTATTATGTGTTTTTAATTTAGAAAATATCTAATTATACGCATTTTTAAAGCAATTCTACTGTGAAGGCCCATCCTTTTTTTGCCGCTTTTATGCTTTTATAAATTTAATTTTATTGTAAATTTAAAATCAATTATTTTCTGATTTTTCGTTTTATTTTACCAATAAATTAGGATAGTATGCAATTGTTTTGTTTATTTCTTTTGTTAATCTATTTTTTACTATCAATAGAAGAAGTATTTTAAAGCTTTTTTTTTGCTATTTCTCATGGCAAATTTTGACGTTTTGATTTAATGGTGTTGACGTTCTATTTACGAATATATTTATGAAATTAATATATTAAATTTTTTAAGTTTATTTTTCATATCTGCAAAAATTTCTTACTTAGTTTTATAAATAATTTTTTTGATCTTCAATTATTATAGTTGTAAGTCACGGCGCTTTTTATTATGCATACATATATTTTTCTAAATCATTATTTTTTTTTGTCAATTTATAAGTTGCAAAGTTTAAAATTATTGCATAAATGGTAATATTGGTATTTATCACGCGTGTTTTACCCACTAGCCTTCATTGATTTAAACCCAATGAAAGTGATTTTGGTAAATACCTATTTATATATTATCTATTTTTATTTGACTCGATCTTTTTTTAAAAATTGCAAAAATGAAAAATGAATTTTAAAATTTGGCCTTCTTTTAAGAATTAATAAAATTAAAACTTCAAAATATTTGCAATTTAAAAGATGCCAAACAAATGGCAAATTTTTTTTTTAATTTTATTGACCTTTTAGGCGTCTTTTTGGCGAATTTTTTAATTAATGTTGCGATTGTCTAAATCCCAAATTGAAATTTTTGTAAGAATTTCCCCATTTTTGCTTGAGATGTCTAACAAACAGAGGGACAAGGATGCGAAAGCTAAATATTTCAAAAATTAGTTCAAATTGTTTTTTTGCTGCCTTTTCGTCAGAAGATATTTAATGATCCCAGCTGTGAAACGTGGATGTGTTTAAATCGAGTTTTAAACTCTATATCATTAACCTAATTACATCTCTGAAATGCTTTATTTAAAAAAAAGGTTAGTGTTATTTGAATTTTTCTTAAATTTTCTTCTTGTAAATTTTTTCTCATATTTTCTTTTTTGTTAACAATATCATGCGGATTAGTGCCGTCTTTGCACGTTTTCCTTATTCATAATTTATTTTAAATATGCCATTTATATATTTTCTTCCTTAACATCGGTTAATTATTTGAGTTTAAATATAATTATTTTGGAACAAATAATCTTACTATTCGCATTAAATTCATTAATTTGATTTAAATATTTTTATATAACATTTTTTATTGATAAATAATTTTAATTCATGTAAAAGCCATTCTTGTAAATAATTAATTTATTAATTATAAAAAAATTAGGTTGCTTTTTGTATTCATAATAAATTTATCATTTATTTTAGTTTATATTTTTTCGTTTTAATTACAATAATAAATTTTTTATTTATCAAATACAGACTTGTTTTCTTATTTTTTTTTGTATTGCTTTTAGTAAGGTACATTTTGAACCATTTCATTTAAAAGCCAAGCATTAATACTTGCAAAGTTATTAAGGGAATTTATTTTAATCATTGTTCAAGCAAGCTCATAATCACCAATGATAAAATAGATAAAAAAAAAATAAATCTTAATTGCATTAAATAAGCTCAAGTGAAATATAAATATTAATAATATATAAGTATTTTAATAGTATAAGAAAAATTATTTGTTCTTTTTTATTTTAAAATTTTTAACTTTAATGCACTCCGGGTCCCATCAGCCCCGATCTCTTGGCTGCAGTAACAACGTCTAACCCTGAAATTTCAAAATTTTTTTATTTTATAGGTTTTAATATTTATTTTCTTTTTTTTAAATGATTATTTTTAATTTTCCAAATCACTGAACTGAATTTAGTATTTTACTATTTTCTAAATCGTTACGCATCTTAATTACTGATGTTACAAAACTTTAACAAATACGCCAAATTATTCATCATTTTCCTGGTAAAATTTTTATTGTATAAATGTTTAGAATTCTTAATAAATTAAGTTTCTTTTTATGTAAGTAAAAATTTTCTGAATTCAACCATTTTTTCAAACATTTTATTTACATAACCTTTCAAAAATTGATTTTCATTCCCAAATTGGCACTTATTTGTCAGTATATAATTTGTCATAACGCCGGCGGTAGACATGCACTGTCCTACAATATAACAATAAGAAAATAATTGTATAAACTCTTAGTTAATTTTTTAAATTTTTTATTATGTATTTATCTTTTTTTGGTTTTTTTTTTTGCAATTTCTTATATTATGCTTTTAAACTGAAAAAAGATAAATTAAATAAAATTTAAAAAAAAAATAGCTGGACCCAGCACGAGAGTATAAAATTTGACGAAGAGCCCAGCACGAGGGTCTTTTAGCAAAATCTTTCGATGCGTTGGAGAATGGAGAACCCAGCACGAGGGTTTTGAAAACAAAAAATCCGCCGATTCTTTTTCAAAAATAAATTCTTGACCGCTTCCCCCTTTTCCCCATAAAAATGAAGAAAAACAAACGCAAAGGAATTTAAAAGATAAAGGAATGCCAAATAACGCTTTAATACCACAAGACGATAAAGACAAAAAAAATTTTCAATTTATTTATGAACAATAACCTTAATGCCTCAGTGGGATAAGAGAAAAATAAAATGTTTTACAAGTTTTTATAAAATTTTTAACCTACGAATTACAATTTAGTAAATTATTGACTGAATATTATATTTCAAAAGTGAATAAATTAGTGATAAAAAATAATAATAATGAAAATTAGAATAGAAGTCAGGTACTAAATATATCCTTTTTATTTTTTTACCTCTGTAAAAAAATATATTTTTCAGAAATAGATTACGATATAGAAAAAATAATATAAAAGCATGCTCATTTGTAAATAAAAATTAAATATTTATAATATATGCCCATTTGTAATTATAAATTTAAATAGAAAATAATTTCAATTACTATTAATATATTTTCTCGCATTTTGCAAAACAAAATTTATTTTTACAGGTATTTTTTGTTCAGTTCAAAAAACAAAATAAAAAATTTGCCTTCATAATCATTTATGAAAGACTTTACATATCAAACAAAAATAAATTTAACCTCTAGCAATGTTCATTGAATAAACAATGACTAGTCAATTGTTTTCCAATAGGAAAAGTGATTTTACGATAAAATTGATTATCTGTTTTGCCCGCTTCCGGTCCGAGTGTCGACTGGTCCGAGTGTCGACCAAGGGAAAAACAGTCCGAGTGTCGACTAAGGGAAAAATAGTCCGAAGTGTATCTTGGGACCACGTTGTTGACGCGCATCGAAGAATCATTCGAAAGAAAAGATTGTCCAGCCGAGTGTTCAATCGAACGGCGACTGTATGACGACAGAATGAGAGAGCGCACCTCGTTTGCACTGCCAACTAACGTTGAGGCTTAAAAGGGATTTTAATTCAGCCAAAGTTTTAATGTGTTTATTACCTCGTGGAGTCGAATGCCCCGCTATTCCAGAAAACATACGTTCTGCTTCCGAATAACCACGAAATGCATTGACTTTCATCTCACATTCCCACTCCGAGAGACGCGTTTGTTGAAATTGGCCAATCTGCGCTCAACCTAACAGAAAAAATTAGATTGATTTTTATTTCCACTTTATTACCTTAACTCCGCATGGTTTTGGCAGATGCGTATGTTCCTCTGCTCCTGCGGATGGGATAATCCTTCCAGTGTTGTAGTCGTTGAGCTCTGTGATTGCAGTCACTGGACACCCATTCTTTCTAGAAAGTTCACAGCGCCAATGCACTGCATCACGCTTCTTTTTATTTAACATAAATCGGAAACCTACAAAAAGGAATTAAAACTAAATTGCCTTTTAATGCCCTACCTTCATGCCAGAGTATGTCACCGCCTTGTCGTGAACAACCAATTTCGAATTTCACTTGGTTCTGGTCAACCGGCGCTGTGCCATCAATTCCTTCGCTTGGTCCTTCGGCTGAATCCTCAATCTGTTCATCTAGCTCTTTCGCTATTTCTTTTTGGCGGCGTTTTGGCTTTGTCGTCGCTTTGATTAATAGCTCTCGTACATTCATTTTTGATATTAAAGAGAAAAAGTATTAAAGGGGTACAAAAAAATGAAAAAGCGTTTTTTTCTATATTCGGATACTTTTTTCTTATAGTCGACACTCAGACTTTTTTTTGCCTTAGTCGACACTCGGAAGGGTCGACACTCAGACTGTCGACACTCGGACATTTTTTCCCTTAGTCGACACTCGGACCATTTTTCCCTTAGTCGACACTCGGATCAGTCGACACTCGGACGGTCGACACTCGGACCGGTCGACACTCGGACCGGTAGCCGTTTTGCCTTCCTAATATTAAAAATTTATTTTAAGTGATGACCACGATTCCAGAAGAGGAGGAGGAAGTGATGGATGAATGAACCTAATATTAAGCTAAAGAATAATTTATCTAATGCTGCAATGAATTTCCCACTTTTACTAAATTTAAAAATTGGTTTCCTAATTATATACTCAAGAGTCTTGAATGGTAAATTAAATTTTGTTGTTTCTATCTTAATTAACCTTATTTGTTTGTTTTATTTGACTTTTGATTTATAATGAAATAAAGCAAATTCATAAGAGGCTTCGCCCCACGGATCATTAACCTATAAATTTTTTTTGAAAATAAGCAAGCTAATAGAGCCAATTAAGTCTTGAATTTGAGTACTTTAGAGCTAAATTTGACGAATTTTGTTGGACCCCCATAAAGGTGCGAATTTAAGAAACGACCCAGTGTTTACTTTAATAATTCTTGACAACTTTAATTGATTTTTAATATTTACATTCTGTTTGATATTTTCAGACATGGAATGAATTAATAGGAAGAAAATGACCACAAATATCAAATATGTTAAAATAAAATTTAGCGGGCAGCTAAATCATGAAAAAAAATTTAAGCGCTGAATTATTTAGATGAGATGGAAAGAAAAGGTATGGTCAAAACAAAGATGAACAAAAAATGGGAAAGAAAACTGTATATATTTTCGGATTGTATGAAAATATCAAATTTCACAATAATTTAAACCCTGAACCAAATGAAAAAAGAATTTAAAGAAAGAGGAGAATATTCTCACAAAGAACGAAATAAAATTGAGCAAAAATTGTGAAGGAATTGGGCATAAGTCGGAATAAAATATACCAATGGAAAAAACAATTTGGAAAGAAGAAATTAAGTAATGAAGAAAAAGTGAAACGGATACAAAAATATTTAAAACTAAGAAATGATTTTGTGGCAAAAGGAAAACATTCTAGAAAAGAATGGCACAAATTAGAAGCCAAAATGAAACAGAAAATTGGGGTTTGCATTACATCAATTCGGAAATGGATGAAGGAATTTGGAAAGATTAAAGGGTATCAAAGAGTTAAAACCCCTATGAAAAAAATGGAACTCATCAGCAAATATGATGAAATGAGACGAAAATATAAGCAAAAAGGAAGGCACACAAAAAAAGAATGGAATAAATTTGAAAGGAAAATAACGAAAAAGTTAGGAGTCAGTAAAGCGACAATTCAAAGATGGAAAAAGCAATTGGCTCAAAAAAATGAGGCAGAAAATATTCCTAAAAAGCAAATGATTCATTTTTTACCAGCGGATGAAAATTAATGGGCATGGAATATGTGCACAAAGAAACGATCATAGATTGCCGAAAACATTTTTATGTAAAAATTTTTGTTCTTGTGATTTACCATTTCAAATTATCGGCGAAAAAGGCATTGTTTAGTTGGGTTAAAGAGGTGCTTGTTAGTTTCATAAAACTGCGATTTTTACAGATTTTTCGAGAAAAACTCATGTTGTAAATTTTCTCACAAGTACAAAAAAAAGATGTGAAAAGATTTTTAGTCCGTAATTCAACGGCAGTTGTCAGTCTACATTAGAGTTAGGCACGACTCGCGCGGGAAAACGCGGGAATTTCAGCCCCGACCCGACGACCATTTTAGGCCTCATCCCCGACATCCCATCCCCGACGCCCCGGCAAAGGAAGGTTCTCAGGTGTCCGTGGCATTACGGAATGAAACTTGGTGGGTGGGTAGAGCACCATTAGCTCTCCGGTGGCGCCTATCGGCACCACCGAACCGCCACTCGCGTAGGTTTTCTCAAAATTTATCTCATATATCCGCCAAGTTAATCAGTTTTTTTTGCAAAATTTGTTATTAAAAATACCCAAATTTGCTAAAAATTTCCCGGCGGCGCCTATCGGCACCAGGGATGCAGCCGATTTCCGATTTCAGGTTTTCTGATTTCCGATTTTTCAAATCAGAGATCGACTGCTTTCCTGATATGTACCTATCTGCTGGAGGCAACAGTTCAAGAAACCACCAAATTCGCATTTTATAGGAATATAAATTATTAAATGTATTGTTATAATATTTGGAAAAAAATAATCAAAAAAACATCTAGATTAATTTAATTTCATTTAATCATTTAAAAGAAATATGCTTGCATATTTAAAATAATTAACTAAGCTTGAAATATTTAAATAGTATTTTCGATTTTTAAAATAACTCATTGAAAATGTTTAGTTTTTATTATTGTCACGAAATAAAAAGCATAAATAAAAAAGTTTTTCATCATATTCTGAGTATAAAATAAAAATTGCTATGCCGTGCTCTTTCCTACTGAGAGACTTTACTAATTTAATTTATGCATCATTTAACTCATATAATTAAAATACTTTTTTATACCATTTATTTTAAATTTATAAATTTTCAGCAAAAAAATCTCATCGTTTTATTGATTATTTTTCTCAAGCTCCAATTTCGATCTCATTGTCTGAAATTTAGACAAGTAACTTTTCTGTAAAGCTATTTTAATTCAAACCTGCAGTTTAGTTTTTATAATTCTTATATTTAATTAAGGTTTATTTATACGATTTATTTTATGAATTTTCGAAGTATTCTTTTTTTCATTTGGTTAAACTTTATAAACAAAAAAGATGCTCACTGCTAACTTAACTTATTATTTATTATTCGAGCCTGGATTTGTAGGGGTGCCCCTGTGTTTACGATTATTACTTGGAGATAAGCATAAAAATAACACTTTCTCCGAACATTATTTGTTTAAAGCGACATTTTAGCACCTAAAATCATCTAAAACGGGGGTGGGGGTTAACAGCTCTTTTGGTTTTTTAACATAAACTTCATAACAAAAGTGCAATAAATTATACACTCCCTTAAACTGAATTTTTTTCAGCATTTTCTTATTTCATTATTTATTTTGAACACCAAAAACAGCCTAATCAAAACTCCGGTTACTTCTTGTGATATAACGTAATTTCCCATTTATAAAACAATCTTATCAGAAAAATACTGGTTTGAACCTGAACACCTCGAAATAAATATGATTTTCAGTAGTGTGTCTAAATTAATTTAAAAAAATTGCCAAATTGAATTTTATGCATAAATACACTGGAATTTCTAAATTTTAACACATATTTTCGCAGTTATTTTAATAATTTTGGGCGTTTTGGCACCTAATTTGCACTTTTTTACCACTAAGAGTTCTTAGCGCCTAAAAATTCTAGCTCTATTTTTTATATATAAAAGAAATATTTTTGATGCATATAATTTTCAAAGAATTTCATAACAATATTTGTTTATATAAACCAAATTGCAATTTAGATGATCGTTTATGAACTTTTATTGTTTCTTTTTTTATAATTACTAATAACTTTTTTTTATCATGCGAAAGATAAGTTATGGCTAAAATTGTGTTTACTAATTTTTTAGACTTTTTTTTTTATTAAATTAAATTGTTGTTTATTTGATTTTAAATTTTAAACTTTTGACAATTTTTAGGCTAATAATGCAGTCCGGCCAATCAGCAATAAACATTTAGTCAAAGTTTACATGGGTATGTTAATAGGTAATTTATCTTTTTATAATTTCTATCTGAAAATATTAAAAGTAAAAATAATTAAAAAATTTTGCTGCCTTTTTTAATTATAATTTATTTATTACATTCATTCATCACTGAATTTGAGACAAATGTAAAAACATATTTTTCGTTTGTTCCCATTGTTGTCTTATTTTTTCTAAATTTTTCTTCTAATTTGTATTAAAATAAATTATTCGTGAATTAATAATTTCTTAATATATTTCTTTCAATACTTAAATGAATGCATAGTATTTATATTTTTGTGTCATTTACCGCGTTTTATGACCTCATACTCCGCACGCGACACACATTTTTTTTCTCGTGTGAAGCAATTATTTTAATTGTAATTTAAAGAAATGGCATATATAAATTTGAACAATGTTTGCAAAAATTTTAGTTTTTCATTTTTGATGAATTTACGATCTTAAATTTCATCTTGGCATCTATTATTCGTTTGAATTAATGTTTGATCGAAATATTAAAATTTTTTATTTTTCCCATTTGCCTTCGTCAGGAGCAACTGAATAGTTTCGATCAAAGTTGCGGCGCTTTTTTTCTGTTAACTGCTTTAATAGCTTTGTGAATATATCTTTAATTGTGAAACAAAAATATAATATTTTTTCTAATTGTGTTTATAAAAAGGGCGGGAAAATGATTGTATTAATTACTAAACCTCTATTTTTCACATTCGATTTAAAACTAGATAGGTTTTTTGGTTAAAAATTCCATTACAAATTTTATTTTTCTTTCTTTTTTGTTCTGCCCTTTTACTTTGTTTGAACCCAATTAAAGAAAATTATTGTTTTATTCATGTATATTTTGGTGGCAAAATTGAATTTTTAATAATATAAAACTTAGAATTTTTTTTTTAATTTTTGTTTTTTATTGCCTATTATAATTGCGCATGCTCATAATACTACTCATTTTTTTATCTAAAATTATAATAAATTTGTTAATTAAAATGATTATTTCTGTTGTTTTCATAAAAATAAGATATTTTTTTGTTTGTTAACTATTTTTCTCAGAAAATGCAGTTTTTTATTGCTTTGGTTTGTGCCATTGTTCTCTTAACAGCATGACCGACGAATTCCACTGCGCTGTTGACTAGCTTCGACAAATTTCATTAGTGGATTATTTTTTAAATGATCTCTAATTTATTTCTCATTCTTTTTTGTTTGAAATTAAGAGTTTCTATATATTTTTATGATTTAAATTTAAATTTACAATATTTCAAGTAAGTAATATTTTTGTTGTTAACTTTTATTATTTTAGTTAATCCGTACTGTTATTGTAATTTTTAGCGTTTTATTTGAATTTAAAAATGGGTATTGGGGTAATATCAAATATTTGAAATATTTTGTTTTAGCAATTTATTTATGTTGCATTGTCATAATTAGAGTTTAGCGGTACCGGTATTTTTGGGAAGCACCGGAACAGGCATTGACCGGTACCTTGATGATCGTTTACCGGTACTCTACTTTTCGACCGGTACCGGAATTTTTTCCAAGACCAAAATTTTTTCAAATAAGTTAAAATGTGTTTCAAAAGTCAAAATTTCAATCTTGACTTTTGATACTTTCCCTAATGAAAGAGTGTTCGGCGGATCCGATAGGTGCCGCCGGGGAAAACTTTTGAAAAATTAAATTAAACTTATGGAAAAAATTTGGTAAAAGTTTTAGAAAATATAATGAAATAAAATTTAAATATTTTTATTAGGTCTTTAGTATATTTTATAAAACAGATTTGTTCGATTATTCTATTGGTTAGAGGTATTGGCTTTGCTTTTTTTGTTTGAATAAAATAAAAAAGATTATATATTAAAGTAATAGAAATAATTTAATGACTTTTATTCAGAAAATGGCAAAAAATTCAGAAAATATCGGGAAGTTTTTTTCTAAAAAGGTCATAGAGTGACAATTTGTTTTATGCATTGGTTTGAATATTTTTTTTTATATGACTAAAAAAAAGTCTACACAACCAAGCCATAAAATTTAATGACTTTTATTCAGAAAATGGCAAAAAATTCAGAAAATATCGGGAAGTTTTTTTCTAAAAAGGTCATAGAGTGACAATTTGCTTTAATGAAATATTTAAAATAAAACTAAGAATTACTGCTCAAAGAAGAAATAAGAAGCTCTTACAATTTAACTCATACACTATAATTTTCTATTCCAACAATTGCTATAAGAATTAGCATAATTTGTATTACCATATAAATGTTATGCTTAAATTACTACATTTATATCATAGCTTTATTTTTGAATTGCTTTAATGGAATTGCGTTTTTTAAATGATTATAATGACTATCTGAGTAGCTTATGAATATAATTTGAAATATGAATTATCATAAATTATAGCATTTAGATAATAAATCAATAAAGTACATTTATAGCTAAAAGTTTCTTTTAAATTCATTAAAACACAATGAGATTTTAAATACCCGAAATTGTTATCAATAATGAGTTGCCATTTTTAGACAAAAGATTAATCCTGCGGATATAGAATTCCAGGAGTTAGAAATAGAGCAAAGTTAGTATTAAGAATAAAACAAGAAATCTTTTTTTTATCTCTGTCGGTTGAATTTTGAAGGACCGAGTTGGAATACCGTCTTTGAAAATGACATTTTTCAAGACAAAGCACACAACAAAAAATCAACCGGCTATTAAAGGTTATCGAAATAATCCTGAGTAATTCAAACCTGCAGAATCCTAATCGGGCATAAGAATTCTAAGCTTGAGTTTTCCAAAGCCTGCACTGCTTGAATTTCCTCCACGTTGCTGGAGCAATACAAGCTCAGGTAGCAATGTTAGATCAGATTCATGGAAAGATTTTGTTTGACGTACCTGATTTGGTTATGTTACAAACATTTTAGTTTTTGTCTTGGTTCGGTTTCAGCGGGCGCACCGGCATCCAATGTAGCAGTGGGTACGGCGCATGAGCAGCAACTGGGAGTTGCCTCACTGTCGTTCAAATGTCCGCTGTAGAAAATCAGCTTGACAAGGTGTGTTACAATCTTAATTCGCCGGCCAGCTACGCGGGAATGCAAAATTGCTAGCCGAAGCGCGAAAACGTATCCCCAACCTAAAGCTTTACGATGTACACGGATTTCTTTACACACAACGGACCTACACACTTCAAACCAAGAAGAAACAAATTCCCACGGTTAAAAACAGTACCAAGTGATTTGCATACAGATTGACAGTGTGACCTTTGCATTATGGGTTCTCTGAAGCAGTATAATGAGGGATATCGGTATATTCTTGTCTGTATTGATGTTCTTAGTAGACATAATTACGTCGCCCCAGCGGAATCGAAGATGAGTGAGCATATGATTGATTCGCTTGAAAAAGTGTTAAAAAAAGCAAGAATATTGCCAAATAAAATTTAAGCGATAGTGACCTAGAATTCCAAGCCAAGCAAATGAGTGAATACTGGCGTTCAAAGGATATTATCAACCATGCAATGTATAGCCCCATCTGCATGCAGGAGTTGTGGAAAAAGCAAACGTACAATTAAATAAAAATATTACCGTTATTTTAGCGAAAAAAACACACATAGATGGGTAGTTATTATTGATAAAATAGTGAAAAACACTTTCTTCTATCATTTATCCGCACTCATTTCCTTCCGTTTGGGTGGATGAAGATGACTTTGTCAACATAAAACTAATCAAACCCGACTATAAACCGGACGGTACAGATCGTACAACGGTCAATCTGAAAGTAAAAATTCCAGCCATACAGTTTCAAAAATAAAACACATGCAAAAATCGTTGAATAGCATCATCCGTTCGGCGTATGATGTAAAATTACCAAAAGCAAAAAGGTCGAAAGAGAGACCGTAGACAAACAATTGGAACCAGAAATTCAACCAGAACCGGATAAGCAACTGACGCGTGAAGTTACTCTTATAACTCAGGATCTTGAATTGATTCCTGAGGCGAATCGGATAAGGAAATAGAAATTGAAACAGTGCCATCGCAACTTTCTGACCAACTATCGAGCGAATTGGAACGTGAAAAGCAGCACCACGAACAAAAGCCGCCCTCTCCCATTGTTGAACATCATCGTAAAATATCTGCGGCAGACCAAGATCGACTGAGCTTAGCCAAACGAGTAACGGAACAATTGTGGAAAGACACCGTTAAGTTGGCCGCTTCTGCAGCCGATATCGCCGAAAAAGCTAAGACAGCCCTCTACCGAGCTGAACAGGTCCGGAAACGGGCACCCACTGACCCACATGTAGAGAACCTGTTGGACAAATTATCAAAAATAGAGAATAATTGCGTGAACTTATTGAAAAGATTTCATAAGAGGCGAAAAAGGCGGCCGAGGCAAAACAGAACTTAAATACACATTATGAGTCAAAAAACTTGAATGAATACCGTAAACAAGCAGACATGGCCAAACAAGCTTTTAAAAAGAAGGGTGCCAACACCTACCGAAAGCCCACAGTACCCTGCGGAACAACCGAAACATCACCAAGAAAAACATAAGGAAAAGCTAAAGCCAACCGTAGAAAAAGAGCTTGAACGAGAACCAGTTAAAACACAGGGCAAAGAATTATTTTTTATTTCACTATTTAAATAAAAGCTGAGTTTTTTCATTTATAAGTGTTATAGTTGGCATTAATAAATCAGATAAGCTCATAGGTGACAATTTAAGTATATTAATTTATTAGAAATTTTGTTTCATAAGTAAAGGGAAACAATTTTCTCAGTATTAAATGCGGTAATGTTGATAAACTTTTTTTGACTTACTTTTTTTTATTTCTTCTTAACCATATATATTTATATATTACATATACATATTATATATATATATATATATATATATATATTATATATATATATATATATATATATATATATATATATATATATATATATATATATATATATATATATATATATATATATATATATATATATATATATATATATATATATATATATATAATTTTGGCATATATAGATTATTTTTGATTTTGTAGGGGTTAATTATTTTTTTAAACAAATAATTATAAATTAATTTAAAAACATTTTTAATTTAATAAAATATATTAATTAGCTGTTTTCTCTTGACCTATATCTTCTTCTATTTTGAAATTGTTTCTCATTTTAAACTGCGACACTGAGATTTCAACTAAATGTTTATAGAATTAAAATGATAGAATAAAATTGATTGAAAAAATTTTCAAACCTTTAAATTTATTATATTAAATTATTGTTCTTTCTTGTTATTGATTTAATTCAAAACTTAGTTGCTTTTTCTCTTTCAAGTGGACAACATTTATAGTATTTTTTTTAATTTGAACATGCTGCATGGCTTGAGAGTTATTCTATTAGTGATGCTTTTTTCTTTCTTGTTTTCCTCGTTCGAGAAATGTTTGGGTTAAGTGATTTAGGGTTTTTTAAAAAGTTTTGAATATCTTTTTAAACTAATTAATTGCTTTTTATTATATTTGACAGTCCACAGAAAAAAAAAATTCTTTCCTCTCTATGAATTAATAAATATTTAGATAGCAACTATATTATTAAGCAAAAATATTATTTAATAAATAAAGTGCAAACAAATAAATATATAAATTAATACAATCGCATTTCAATTTCTGAAAACCATAGGGCCCTCATGGTAGCAATTAATTATGTAGTGTACTAAAATCAGAATGAGCACTGAGAACTGATATTTAATGATATTTATTTTTTTTAGGTTTTACCATAATAACAGAGCAGATAAATATATACTTTTTCAAATTTTTATAATAAATATTTTAAATCCAAATACAAAAATCCTAGCCCGAGTTCTTATTACCTTGCTTTGGTTTTATATTTAGTTAAATTATTTGCTTTAGTTTTTGTTGCTTTTTTAATTAATATTTCTTCATTTTCAATTGATTTTCTTTTTTTAGGCTTATTTCGGCCCTTTCTTAATTGAATAAAACTGGCTCAATTGCACTCATTTCTTCTTAATTATTCAAATGGTTGAATCTTCACAGAAAAACGTTGAGACCAAACGGAAGAAAAGAAAAATGGATAGAAAGCAGTAAAAAAAATATTTACAAACAAGGAAAAAATGACTAAAAATACCTAAAAAAGAAATTTACTACCTTTGGTATTTTATTTATCTTTGATTTTAATTAAAAAAAATAATAAAATTATTCATAAATTGACAAAAAAGTTAAAAAAAATTTTTTGACAGGTGTGTTTCTATTAGAGAAAATACGTTGGTTCCTTTACTTATAATGCTTTTGGCAAAAACCGGGGCCGGGACCCGGCCCTGAAAACCCCGGGATTTCCCGCCCCGGTCCCGGCCCCGTGCTACCCTACTTATAAGTGACTTTATTTCATTTTTTTAATTTTTTCTTTAGTTTAATTGTTCTATTATACCTTTAAATTTTTTTAAAGGTAAAACTTCCTCATATTCGATATGAATAGGTCCGATATTAAAAACCTTATTTTGGCATGAATTTAAAAAAAATAGACATGTTTTACATAAATTTATTTTATTATATTATTTTTACAAAACATAATCAACCAATTCTTTTTAACAATTTTTTTTCTTCTATCATATTTTATTTTGTATTAAATCCAAAATCGATTTGTGCCTAGTTAGTTCTTTATATGCTGTTCTAACTTTTTTGTCCCATAAAGTCGATTAGTAAATTGGAGAACGGAGTAATAGCCGTTTTATATGTGTTATTTCGCATTGAAAAGGGGTGTGCCACAGTAGTGTTTGAAAAGAAATTTTTAATAAGTATTGCTACTCCATTTCCCTTTTTGTTTATTCTATTTGCAAAAGTCACGTGATAATTACCTCTGATTTTCATTTTCGATTTAAATTTTTGTTTCCCAATTTTTTTATTATCGCATTTTATTCAAAATTAATGAATGAATTTCTGTAATTTAATTATGTGAATTTTAGTACTATAATTAATAAAATTCCACAAATTTTAGTTTTATATTTTTCACGTTTATTTTTTTAAATCTACACTATTTTCTCATCTTCATGAATGAATCAACTTTTGGGGTTTTCGTAATAAAGCTTTTTAAATCAAATATTTAATTTGTTTATTTTTCTTTCCTTCATTATTCTAATGTAACTCTTTGGCAATGTTTGTTTTTAGATGAATTTTTTTTTAGTTTTTCTTTAGGTTTTGCGAGTTGTGTTTCTCTAACTGCATTTTAATAAGATCCAAAATCTGCAGCAAAATAAAAGTTTTTTTTTTATATTCAGGTTCTTTTAATTAAAAGTATTTTATTTTTATTTATATATTGGATAGTAATAAATACTTCAATTTCTCATGTTGGGTTTGCCTGTTTTTAATCAAACCGATTTCCTGCGGTTTTTTTTTTTAATTTTAATTGTTTTGCAAAAATAATACTCATAATCCTTCAATTTAAGTTTTCAAAATACTGCACAAAATTATATTAAAATAAAACTCAAAATTCACTTGCGTTTTATTTATTTATGGCGTAGATTTAATTTGTGTGTATGGCATTTTTTTCTTTCGAACGAATACATAAAAAGTTTAGAGAATTCTTTTTAATTTATTTTTCGTATTCTTTAAACTTATATAAGAAATTTTTGATAATTTTTCTTAATAAATTTATTTATTTGTAATTCTTATTGAGTTTTATATAATTTCTTTTCATTTTTTTAAATTTTCACGTGTATCCTCCGCATCAGTTTTTTGGGGGTCGGTCCCAGTTCGGCGCAGCATAGTTCGGCGCGGCCAACTTTGAGAAGCTATAATTTTTTTTTTAAATCAGCTAATTCAAATATAATTGGTTGGTATCATCAGAAAGCTCTATATGTGCTGCATTCATTTTCCAAATATTTAAAAAAATCCGTCCATATATAAAAAAGTTATGACTGTCGCGCCGAACTATGAAGAAAAATTCAATTTTTTGAGGGTTTTTGGCCATAATTTTTGGGTAAAATAGCGCATACCCTTTTTTAATATTCAAAAAATCTGCTTTTCCATAGTATTTAATTTAAAGATTTTATTTTTCAAAATGCTATTCTTTGTTTGCTGAGAAATTATTTACGCAAAATTCATTTTTTGGTCCTAATCCAAGTTAAGACCTGTGGGGTTTTCGAGCTAAAAGCCTCTATTCAAAATTGGAATTTATAGTCAGTTCAAAAAAATAAATAAGAGGAGATGTTGTTATAAAATGAAAAACTAAAGAAACCCCAACAATTTAAATACATATAAAAAATTTAAATGTACGGCACTTAATGGGAACAAATAAAATAACTTAATGAAATAAGAAAGAATTAATAATAAATTTAATAAAATATTAAAAGGAAATACTAAGAAATTTATTTGTTAAATAAAATAATGTTTGGTTTGGAGAAATCTGATCATATAAATTGATGTAAAAAAGGTGTGCATTTTGCAATGGCAATGGGAAAAATGAAAATGAATGCTCCGTGTGGTGTTATTTAGTAGAGAAAGAGAAACGAAAAAAAAAGAAATGTAAGAGCAAATTCAAAAAAAAAAAATAGAGAAGTTATCTTTTATTTATTATTTTCTATTGGGCAACAAACAAGAACAATACACAATATTGCGCACGTGGTGCGACATTTGGGGATTTGACATTTGGGGACCCGACATTTGGGGACCGACATTTGGGGACCCGACACTTAGGGAACCCGACATTTGGGGACCCGACACTTAGGGAACCCGACATTTGGGGACCCGACATTTGGGGATAACCCCGACATTTGGGGACCCGACATTTGGGGACCCGACATTTGGGGATTTTAATAAAACAAAAAAAAACCTTATGGGGAATATGCAACTCAGCATATGCACTCCCTTGCCTGCTTTGGCCAGAGTTAATTTATCTCAAAAATTAAATTTTTTTTTAAAAATTAACTCTGTTTCCAGACTCAACCACGTGGAGGTAGCAGACTTTGAGTCCACACAAACCACAACACAATACAAAACACAACATTAAAAAATACCCATAAATTTTGTAAATTTTATAAAAAAAAAGCCTTTCCCAAGGGCCAACGGGATCACGAAGAATACAAATCTAAACCTCATCCGGGTCTTCCCAATTTTCAAAGTCATTTCGCATCAGTCGGTACTGTAGTGTTCTAAGGTGTGTAAGAATTTCGTCATCATTTGGGTTCTCAATCAGGTCAAGTCCCTCAACAAGATTACGAATTGCCAAGTCGTTGTCTCTGTATGTTTTTTTGCGCTCACGAATTCTTATTCCCTGCGTTGGGTCCAGTTCGTATTGTCGAAGCCGATCTGCTGCGATCCGTTCTTCCTTCTTCAAAACAGTGATAACCCTACAGACTATTTTAGATTAATGATGGTTTTAATAATCTCTAACCTTGACAGTGGGGGATGAACACTTTTGAATTGGCCTCTCAATGCAAGATGAAATCCTTCTTGAGCGTTATTTGTACGCCCAAAGTCCTGCAACACACTTTCATGGTGATTCCAAGCCGGAATAGGAAATAAGGGTTGTCTGCCACCGTGACCATGAACATATGTTCTTAAACAGATTTTAATAGTTGTGCCAATTAATAAAATAACACCTCCCAAAATAATCGAAAATTGCGATCGGTTGGCCACCATCTTGAATATCTTGTATAGCCAACTGATTAGCCCTTTCACGAAGTAAATAAAAGGCGGGAACAACTCGGATTTCTTGAAGAAAGGATAAAGCAGCTAAGCTGCGGACCAAAATTTTGTATTCGTTATTAGTTGTGTAATAATGAGTAAGTTTTTCCTTTTTAAGTTTTCGGTGTATGCTCTGTCCTAAATGGAAGAGGCAGAATTTTATTTGTACGTTGTCTCCAAACACACGCAAATAAGCATTTTTTGCTGCTATAAAATATAAATTATATTTCCTAACCGGCTAATTCAATGCTAACCCTGTTCAAAATCAAGCATCACAGAAATTGGTGTTATTCCAAGATGTTCATGCATTTTCTATTAGGAAGGACAAATAAAATTTTTTCATAAAAAAAATTTTCATAAAGATTTTTGTTTTTTGTAGTGCGTGGGGATTCGACTGATGGAAACCCCAATAAAATAATAAGAAATATCATTTTAAAATAAAATATCAACGCTTATTTAGTTATTAGCTGGCAAATGAAATGAGAATAAAAATAATTTTATCCGTCGACACATTTTCCCCTTCTCGGCTGTCACTTTTCTCCCCCAGCGGCCCTTGTTTTTCATTTTGTCGCACTTCCCTTTTCGCTCTTCTCTTGCTTTAATGAAAAACAAAAAGTGCCATTTGCCGTCGTTCCTTAGTGACAGCCGTCCGCCACTTCCCTTTTCGCTCTTCTCTTGCTTTAATGAAAAACAAAAAGTGCAATTGCCGTCGTTCCTTAGTGAGAGCGTCCGCCACTTTCCTTCACGTTGTTTATTTTATAATGTATTTTTGTAAGTATTTTTTTGAATAAATGAAAACTATTTTTTTACTTTTTCTTTTAACAATTCGATTTGATTCAACTTTCGAACATCCAACACGAAAGCCAAGAGCTATAGCAGCTTTAGCAAAGCTTGGTGCCTCTTTAGTTGCTTTGAAAAGTAATATGTAATTATTTAAAAATTATCTCAATCAATAATATTTATAGCCTTTTTTGCGACTCATGCAGCATTAACGGCTTCTACGTTGGTTTTGCTTGCTGCACTTGGTACGGATGTCTACTTGGCAATTCAGCTAGTTCGGTGTTAGTTACGAAATTAAAAGTCAAAATAAAAAAAAATGATTTTCAGTGGAAGAACGATATGACGAGCTCCTAAAAGATTTTTTTCCTTTACGCTTTTTGCTTGATGATTATGCTTTTTCAGTATCGGCAAAGGACTACACTCCGGAACATTTTTTTAGCATTGTTTCAAAACAAATGGACCGCCAAACCGGTGAAATTTGCCTAAAATGTATTATTTGGTGCAATTTTGAATTAAAAAAAAATGTAATTAAGCAAAAAGTGGCGAAACGCGAAAAATCAAAAATTCGAAGTCAGATATGGGCATTCTGATGCTTTATGCAGTAAAAGGCGACGAGCCATTAGAATTGTTTGGATGTCCTTGAAATTGAGCAAATATTAATTATTACTGCAATTAATCCCGTTGGCCCTTGGGAAAGGCTTTTTTTTTATAAAATTTACAAAATTTATGGGTATTTTTTAATGTTGTGTTTTGTATTGTGTTGTGGTTTGTGTGGACTCAAAGTCTGCTACCTCCACGTGGTTGAGTCTGGAAACAGAGTTAATTTTTAAAAAAAAATTTAATTTTTGAGATAAATTAACTCTGGCCAAAGCAGGCAAGGGAGTGCATATGCTGAGTTGCATATTCCCCATAAGGTTTTTTTTTGTTTTATTAAAATCCCCAAATGTCGGGTCCCCAAATGTCGGGGTTATCCCCAAATGTCGGGTCCCCAAATGTCGGGTTCCCTAAGTGTCGGGTCCCCAAATGTCGGGTTCCCTAAGTGTCGGGTCCCCAAATGTCGGTCCCCAAATGTCGGGTCCCCAAATGTCAAATCCCGAAATGTCGGGTAGCCATTGCGCATTTTGCCCCGCTGGCGCATTTCTTAAAACCGTCATTTTTGCTGAATTTTAGAATAACTCTTGTGATAACTTTTCTTAATAGCAAACAAATTCAACAATCTTGGTATTGTTCAATCGCCTCTGTAGGACTTTTAAGGTTGTCAACCTTTTTTCTTCTTTTTTTACCCACTTTAAGATTAAATGTTTATTATTTAAGTTAAGAAAAAACAACGAAAATTCTTAACAAAAAAATATTTAATACAATCAAAAATATGTATTAATTTAATTTTAATAGCACTCCCCTAGATAATTACAAATAATAACTAACGTTAGTAAATGTATTAAAAGGGTATTAAATAAAACTAAAACATCTTATAAAATAATTCAAATTCATTTATTTCTATTTAAAAAATATGAAATGAATCATTATTATTTTCATTTTAGTTTTTAATCCATATCTTTATATATAATAACAATATTTTTTCTTAGCTCGAAAGCCTTTGTTTCTTGGCCGTTTAACATAGTCCCAAATACATTTTAATTGTAAAATTTGTTGGTTTTATTTAATATATTTTTTTAATCTTTATTGGGTTGAGCCCGGATAGAAATGTTCATTTTTTGCATTCTTTTAAAAATAGGTCTTTATTTTATTCATTGTATTTTGTAATTTGCTGTCATCTTTTATTACTAACTTAAGGGATAGGATACCGTTGACATTCTTCGATTCTTTAATTATATTCTTTTATTTCTCATTTATCCATTTTCTCAAAGTTTAATATTTATTTATTATCCCCGCCCGTTTTTCATTTTTCCTTTCCCCAACAATCATTCTTATATACTTCAATACCGATTTGCATCTTCGATTTGTTCTTTTCTCTTCTCTTCGTTTTATTAGTTTGATCCAACAACAAAATTGCCTCCCTCCAAAGAAATAGACATAATTTATAATATTTACGACAACAACGAACATTTCACTATTGAGAAATGAGAAATTAATTGTTCATATTAAATTCTTGTATATATTTAAAATCAGTAAGCTATAATGAACGCAAGAAAATTATTCTTATTATATTAAAAAATTATTAAAATTCGCTTATTAAAATTTTTATAAGGGTAAAAATACGCAATTTTTTGGCAGACCAACCCCAAAATTATTAAAAAAAAGAAGATAGTAGTCTATCACAGTTTTATTTCAGCTAAATAAAAACCGAATTTTTAATAGAAAAAATTATTATAATATATATTAAAGAAAATTTATCAAAATCCCTATTGTTCGCCTAAAGAAGAAGCTTGATTGTAAGCTCGAATGTTAAATAATTATGTAAACAATTATTACTGGTCTTCAGAACGGAGACGAGTCTACAACAAATATGAAGATATTAAAAAACCTTAAAAATAAATGCAAATTTCTAAATAATTACGAAAAAAATTCAATACAGTAGAGAATAAAAAATATAAATAATAACAATTTAGTAAAGTTTGTAATTAAATGCAAATTCAGTCTTTTACTCTCATCACAGAGAAGAGAATGCACTCGACAACTTCTATTGCCAGAGTTCTCTTAGGGGTATAAACAATTTTGGGTCTGTCTTCAAGAGCCTTTTTTTAAAGAAATAATGATCATATATTGAGTAATCAATTCATAAAATTTAACTAAATTTAAATTAAAGATAAAAATATTAAAAAAGTATTAATAAAATTGAAAATTAATGAAAACAAATTTTCGATATTAATTTACTCTTCGTTTGTATATTAATTGATTATAAGAAAATATTCAGCGAAAAACGGTGCAATTTAATCATATTAGCTTCAAATAAGGGTAAAAGTTATGTAAAAAATATAAAAGGGTTAAAATCAAACCCAAAACGTAAATTTATTAAAATATTTTACAAATAAAAAACTATTGTCTTACAATATTTTGTTAAAAGGTTAAGCATTTGGTAAAATATGTGTATACTGTATATTTCATACTCTTACTCGAAAAATACTACATATCAAAGGAGGTACCATGTTAGAAATACTACTTATCAAGGGAGGTACCATGTTAGAAATACTACATATCAAAGGAGGTACCATGTTTATAAAATAAAAAGATGATAAACGAATATATTTTCTTAATTAAGAATTAATGAAAAAAAGAATTAAATAGGGTAAAATAAGCCAAAAAGCATAACTTATGAATTAATAAATTCTGTGGGACAGATGAACCGAAATGAAATGTAAATGGAGATTTGAACGGGACTTATTTTCCGGCTCTTTTGCGAAATGAAAGTCCTTAGCAAAATTTTTCAATTCATAGTTAATTGGTGATGATTTTTCGAATAAAAATTCACGAAATTATTTAAAAACGCAATACAAAGTTGGAAGAGCAGAAATGAATATAATCCGGTTCGGAAGATGCATTTCTAAATGAACAAGGAAGGTAAACTTGCGATGACGAAGAGAACGAAATCCAGATCAGAATGTTTACCATTTTGAAATTTAGTCGAATGATTATTTATTGGTAAAGACAAACAAAATGAGAAATAAATAAAAAGAAATTAAATTAATATTTAATTAATTAACATTTAAGCAAATTAAACAATACTGTTAGCAACATCAATGGCATATGATAAATCAAAAAAAAAACACCAACTTGGAATCTTCGGAAAACACCCCACAAGAACCAAGAATGTTCCGAAACACCATAATTTCCAAAACACCCGGAATTTGAAACGCATGCCACGCCCAGCTAGTTATATTTTATTTTTCTATGTAATTCATAAATAAAAACAATCATTATTTAAAAAAAATTAAATTACATTTGATCTTAGGTCAAAAAAGAAAATAAACAAGGAAAAACATAAATTGCTGATTTGGACTTTATAATTTTCACTTATAATTAAAATGAATTTATATTTTGAAAAACTTAAAATTTTCGACACAATTTCATTTTCTTAGAGTTCCAACGTGCTTAAAAAAGAATATCTTTCTAATTCAAAGAAGTAAAGGTAAAAAAATAAACCGGCAAAGTATTTCAAAATATTAGGTTATTGATTTCCTCAAATAAAAATATAAAATTATTTAGTATAACACAATATAATTATGAAATTCAGATATATAAGATGGTAAAGTAAATTATTTATTTTTTTTATAAATTTTAAATATAATTTTTTTTTTTTCATTTTGGGTAATCATCATTATGGAAAAAATAATTAAGTGTAAAAAAGGCAGTAAAGATAAAAGTTATTCCATTTCCACTCTTCACGATAATTTTAATTTCAGAAAAAGCCATTGACTCCCGGCGGGAGACGGCGATGCCGTTATTGAAACGCATATATTTTTGTAACTGATTTCGCATAAAGATAATCAATTTAGAGGATGTCTTTAATTTGCAAAAACCATAAAATGAGTATAAATACTCAAATATGGGAGCCATGATTTATTGTTAAATATTTAATTAAAAAATAATAGTAACTGACTTCATAATTCATTTCAATGAAAAAATATGCTTTATCCAATCCAAAATTCAAATTTTAATCCTACAAGAGAACGATCATTTAACGATAAAGGCGTTGAAATGCTAGTTTTTAATGAAGAAAAAAACAAGGAAAATCACAAACAGTCAAATAAATTTAAAAATTTGGAGGAAAGAGATGAATAAGCCGAAACCTTGACTAACAAAAATGGCCACTACGGAGGCACTAAAGTGTCCTGGGTTTGATGGGTTAATAGCCTAATGTTTAATAAGAAAAAATTAAATATTTTTACTCTTTCAAAGTTTATTTATTTGCATTAAAAACTAAAAAAAAACTAAATATTAAAATTTTAATTTTTCTTTAAGACATAATAATAAAATAAAAGTTTTTTTTTAAATATGCTTTTTTCCATTTAAGATAAGTTAACAAAAAGCCTTTGATTCAATTATTTGATAAGAAATGTGTATTTTTTCCTAGATTTAAATAGTTTTAAATTTTTAAAATCTCATTGATGGGTTAAAGTAAATCTTCACATAAATTGCATAAATGCAAATATTTATCGATTTCAATTATTATAAATACTAATCCTATGAAATTTTGCGTTTTTTATAGTCATCGTTGCGTCCATGGCAAGAATTAACCGAGGAATATGCAATGTTAATTTGCATTAACAATAACCCAAAAATTAAAATAAATTGATAAAATTTTGTGACTTATAATACATACACTGATATAAAGATTCAATTAATTTTTATTTTTAGTTTTTTCAAAAGGAGTTTTTTTAGATTTTATAAGTTTTTTAGTGTTTGAAATATATATTGACAATTTCATGATCAAATTTTCAATAAATATTATATTCGGTATTATCCATTTTTTTATTTTAATAGTTACTATGGCATTTTTTATTTAAAGAATTTATGTTTTACTTAGTGTGCTTTGCTATTTCTATTTCTTCGCCCTTGCTGCTAAAATAATTATTTTATAAAGTTGTACCTTTTATTAATATTATATTTCAATCAAGCTCTTCAAATTAGTCAATAATTAAGAGCATTGGGGATAAGATTTGTAATAAATTCTTTGGCGATATGTTTATAATGAATTTATAATAATTGTTTGTAAATTTTAATAAATATACAAAATGTTATTTTGTCACTATAACGAAGGATGAATTTGCATTTTTTAATTTTAAAACATGTGCAATAAGATCGTCTTCAACCGGATCACTCACTATGTGAAGAAGGGTATAGGATTTTTTTCGCCTTAAGATAAACAAATCAATATTTTTTTTCAAAATTGCGTCTGTGCTTTGTCGTGTTGCGACTTTTGCGCCGCGAAATTTGCGCCGCGGACATTTGCGCCTCGACACTTGCATCGCCCAGAAAAATGGGCATTTGCGCCGCTCAATCAAAAACAAATTTAAAAATATTGTTACTAATTTTCAATAAAAATTATTCAGCTGTGCTACGACAACAAAAAGCTAACTAAAAAAACTTTAGTTTAAATAAATTTTTATATTACTCAAAATTCAGGGTAATCGGCCAGCAGGGATTTAAAAGATTTGGCCATTTCAATATAATTATTTCCAATATTAAATTATTTTTATTTGAATACTTTTTGGTCTTTTGAGAAATTTCAGTATTTTTGTGGTTTTTTGGTTAAAAAAACGAAATTTGCATGCTTTTTTGAAAAATAAAGAAAATATGGCATAATATTCGAAACTTTTCTTAAATCTCAAATTACGGTCAGCGAAAACTGGGGATGCCCCAAACCCTCACCGGGCTTCGGCATCTCGGTTTAATAATTAGAGGAAACCCTCCGATGTCTGCCCCGAGATGAAACCTCGAATAGATTCCCGAGAATGGGAGAAAAAGCCCAGAAGACGCCGCGTATATAATTTGGAGAACGCTTTTATTTTTAAGTTTATAATTCTGGGTATGATAAATAAAAATATTTTAAACATTTAAAAATTTTCGAATATTTATTTATTTGTATTATATTTGCCAGTCACATAAATGAAGAAATAAAATATTTTAAAAATCTGTCTCGCGATTATATAGACAAATATTATTTCAAATTTGTTTAATTGTTATAAAGTTGTTTAGTATACATATAAAACAGTATGTTAAAAAAAATAACAAAAAATGAACTTTATTTGTGAAAAAAAAAGTATTAGTTAACTGTTTTAACCAAAGCATAACAGTAATATTATTACTAATTTTTAGATGAAATTCTCCATGTAAAAAGCTCAGCTTTTTGTTAATGAAAGTTTTGATGGAAGGCCCATTTATAATCAAGGGGGTTGATATATGAAAAAGTTCATTTCTCGCCTTATTATTGAGCCTAATGTTTTAGGCTTGGTAATATGAAGGATAATTGCCAAGAAAGAACTCTACAAAAAATGCCGAGAAAAAAAAGACAAAGAAAAGGTAATATAAGAAAAAGCATAAGAATTCTGTACTGTATGTTAGGAATCCAAAAGATCTTACCTTCCAAGAAAGATAAATCTTTAAAAAAATTATTCTCAAAGCATAATTTAGTCATTTAAATAAATCATATTAACAAAGAATAAATTGCTTTAATGGATAATATTTAAAAAAAACTAAGCAAATTACATATATAAAAAAACTTATCTGAAGTTCCAATGACATAATTAATGCCACTAAACCTGCCTATTTTAAATGAAACACCAAACAAAATAACAAAAAAAAAAAGAATGTTTTTAAGGCAGAATATTTTTGATTTTTAATAATTAATGTTTAATCATCACAATAATCATATTACGCATTGGGGACGTGCAAGAGTAGGGCAGCATGTGCCATTTAATCAGTGTGTGATCGTGCAAGAGTAGGCAGCGAATAAACACGCCATAAGAAAATCGCAATTAAATAATAATGAAGAGAAATAAAATAGGAAAAGCAAAGCAAAATTGCAACTTAATTAAAACCATATTTAATAAATGTAAAGCCAACAGTTATCGAAATTTATAAATACCAAAAGGAATAAAAAAAAATTAAATTAGACAAAAAAAGATTAGTTTTACAAAGTGATAAGTTCTTTATTTCGTCAATAGAATGAATTTTTTATTTTAAAGAATTTTTTCTTTCACATTGTTTGAAAGGAACAGAATCAATGAATCGCCGCCTACTGAAATTCGTATTGCATGGAATAAAATACAAGAGAATGCAATTAAATATTAACAGACGAAAACAATTTAAACTATCTAAGAGATCTTATCGCATTGCGTTCATTTATAAAGCAAATATTCAAAAGATGACTTAATTTCAAATAAATTTGAACCTATTAAAATCAATATAAAACCCATCTACACTTAAAGATTTTTTTTCCAATTAAATTAACCGAAATAAGGGAGAATATGGGCGCGGTTTAATGTTGTTATCTGAGCACTTTAACTAAATTTTCTAGTTTTAAAAATTAAAATAATAATAATAATTTAAAGATTAAAAAAAAATTAAAATTTACCTGAAATAATGGGCGTAATAAGAAAAAGAATTAATACCGAATTTAAATTTAATGCACTGTAGATAAATATTTGGAAAATATTTTGCAATATTTCGCTCTTTACTTTTAAAGACCCAATTAAATTTAATAATTTTCAAAAAATAGGGTAATAAATGCTGAAAAACCTAAAAGAATCAGATATACTATCTTAATTAATAAGAATGTACTTAATAATAGGTATGGGATTAAATTAGCTATGCAAATATTTAAATAATTTTTAATCTAGACAAATGGAAAATTCGTTATGGAATCTGAGAAGCAAGTTTTTTTACGAAAGACAGTAAATAATAGAAAGATTCGACAGGACCAACACTCTAGAACTAAATAAAAAAAAAGGGAGGCAGAAGTGTTTTAAATTTAAATTAAACAAAATAAGAGTAAAATCGAATTTATTTTTATTTTTTTATGTGCCGAATAAATTAATAATTGCAAATTTAACTATCTTTTTTAAATAGGAAAATTTATTCATAGTAGTAAACAAAAGTCTTAATTGATAAAAGCTGTTTAAACATTCAATTACCACATGGAATCAACATTTCCTTTTTTTTATAAGAGGGTAGAAAAAAAATAACTAGATTAATTAATCCGCTATGCTGTTAATTCACATGTTTATTTTGGTCATTAAAAGATTATTAATAATTGCAAACCAAATAATTCATAATTATCCATTAAATACAATTTTTATCGGTTAGAAAAAAAACTTTAAAAAAGTTAAAAAAAACTGATTAAACAATCAAACCCATGAATAAACATTACCTATAATCGAAAATGTATTTATAAAATAAAAAATTAACTATTTCGAAAAAGAAAAAAAAATTTTAAATGTACAAAAGCCAATGTTTGAAAAAAACAAAGAATTAAATGATTTGTAAACAACCCCGAAAAAATCAATTAATTGCTAAATATAATTAAAGTAATATAAAAGGCAAAAATTGAGCAATATGGAGAAAATCTTAAAATCAAATTAACATTTGAAAGAATAAAGAAAATTAAGTTAAGTACCACAATTATTTTTAAATTTAATTGCTGCCCTTAGAAAGTTGACGTTGAGCGAAGTAGAGCTGACCTCCGCTGTGACATGAAAATCTCAAAGAACGCTCGTAATAAGATAAAAAATCTTCAGCATTAAAAATAACTAAGATATAAATTTAAATCAAAAATCTTTTACATATAATAAAAATAACTGTTTGGTTTGAAGTAGGGTTAAGCCCCGACGCTTAGGGAGAGAAAGTCGGGGATCGGGGAGGAAATTGCCCGAAAGAATTAGTGGGGATGGCTGGGGAAATTTAAAAATGTCGCACTTGTCGGGGCTTAACCCTAGTTTGAAGCTATCGATTTAATATTCAAAATATTAAAAAGACAATTATGGCGGTCAGTTTCTGCTAAAAATATTTATTTCAAGGATAAAATAATAGAAAATGATAAGATAAGGTAAAAAGAACCTTGATGCATTTATTAAAAAATAATTCAACAATAACATAAATAAATTTTAATTCACGAATAACTTCTGAAATAAATCAATTATTTAAGATAATAATTAATTATTTTTTAAAAGAATACATAAAGAATAAAATTCCATTGCACCAATCTTTGTTAATCCCGTTAAATTAGTATATGCAAAAAACTGGCAATTATTCCGACTGTTATTATTCAAAATAACGATAAATATAAAAAAAAACAATTTTATTGACAATCTTTTTTTTTATCAAACTTTGAAAAAAAACTCCATTTGACATTATTTCTTATTCTGGCTATATAAAAATGAAAATTCCTAAAAACTTTATCGTTTTTCAAAGACAATTTTCTTTTAAATAAGCCCCGGTTTTGCCCAGTCAAATAAAGAAAAGTGTTCGCATGGTAAAAGCACAAACCATGAAATAGTAGCAAACAAACAAACAAAAAAGAGAGGAAAATTACTAATTCGACTAACAAATACCAATAAAAAAGCAATTAAAGAAAAATTTTATTTTACATTAACTCGAAAATATGAGTTTGGGAAAAATTATTTGGTTAAAATATTTATTCAACTCAAACCACTCTTTACCTTTGGCAACGTATAAATACAAATAGGAAAAAGATTGAGGAAAAAAGAAGTTCAGATTTATAAACAGTATCAAAGACAAAAAAAAGTACCAATGGAACAGAAGGATACCATATGAACTTGATTTAACAAGCCGACTATTCTATAACCGAAATAGCCTGTTCAAAAAAATAATTGGACAATGACACGGCAATCCGACAATTAGTTACCAATTTTGCCGCAGGCCCCAATTGAAATCCACGGTCAAATTTGGATCTCCTAAACGCAATTTCATTTCCTTTGTTAAAAGGAATTAATTTCATTGCTAATCACTAGGGTGTAGAATTATATGCACATACATATTTTTTCCTAGACCGGTTGTGGCTTGAAACGCACGAAAAACATATTTTTAGCTTAGTTTGAAGTTTATTGGACGGTATTCTATATGCATATTTTTCATATTTTACATATTTCGCGATTTATGTGCATATTTGCATATTTGTGCATATTTCTCAATTATGTTCATTTTTTATGTGCATATTTGGCATTTTGGAAAAATTCAAAAGAAAAATGCAATAAACGAAAAATAGGCCCTTTAAAAAATCCTGAAAAATAAAAAGTTTCGAATTTTTGAGAAAAAATGTGTTTTACCCCCAAAAAACTTGGAAAAGTATTTCAACAGTAATTTAACCAAGTTGGAACAAATCTTAAGAAATTTTGAGAAATTAACCCCAATTTGAAAATTTATGTGCATATTTTTCGTTTTTTATATGCATATTTTGACATTTTTCGTGCATTTTTATTAGGGATGTGCGAGACTCTCGGTTCTCGGTTCCCGACTCGGGAAATTTCCCGGGTTTTTCGTGTCTCGGTCTCGGGTTTTGTTTCTCGGAAACCGGGAAATTTTTGCACTGTTAAAGATGGCTTTGGTATCAAACACAGACAGACAGACACATGATGTAAAGATTTTTTTTCCAAATTTCCTGAGTATTTTTGACTTGCAAGTATGATATGCCAAATTATTTCTGGATTTCTTTAAATAATCTTAAAAATTCCCAAAAATTGACCTTTTTTCGTCTATATCTGCTAACAAATCTGGCAAATTAGAGGAATTCCCTACCAAAATTTTAATTTTTCGTTTCAATTTTGATGATTGAAATTGTTTTTTATTTTAAAAATCTTATATTTTACCTTATAAAGATTCGATTAAAAAACGGCTCCAAAATGGCAAAAAAAAGAACTGAAGGCACGATCGGGATTTCATTTTGATTCAGAAAATTTGATTTTTTTTTTTCTGGTGAAGCAAAATCTGTTGTTATTAATGATTTTCAAAATTTTAAGGATGCCGGACCCTCGCTTCTTTAAAATGTTGAAAAATGGACTAAAATTTGACTTTTTTAGGTCCAAATCTGTTAATGATTTAACCAAATTCTGAAAAAAGTTTCCGGCGGCGCCCATCGGCACCACCGCACTAATTAATCTTTTTGAATCTAAAGGATTCAAAATTTACTAATTTTTTGAGCAAATTTTAACCAATTCATATTTTTCAAAAATTTCCCAGCTCGCGCCTATGGCAACACCAGACCTCCGTTCACCTAGGTTTTCTCATACTTTACCCCTAAAATCCAAAAAATTAGTCCTTTTTTGTCAATATTTGATACTAAAATACATTCATATTTTGAAAATTTTCATCTACTGTCTCAAAGTCCAATTTATCCAAAAAATCTGACGGAAATATGTACATAATTCGCAAGCAATATATATTTCAGAAGACCATACATCTTGCTGTTAATTTTAGAGAATCATATAATTGCTTTTGTTCAAAAAAAATAAAAATTTAGACAAAATTTTGCATTTGTTAAAAATTTCCCGGTTCCCGACTCGGGAAATTTCCCGGGTTTTTTGGGGTCTCGGTCTCGGTCTCGGTTCCCGGGGTCATTTCCCGGTCTCGGTCTCGGTTCTCGATTCCCGGTAAAAATCATTTCTCGCACATCCCTAATTTTTATGCGCATATTTTACGATTTTATGTGCATATAATTCTACACCCTAATAATCACTAAAATTCATAAAATACTCCCATTGGCACTGGTAAAAATAGTCTGATCCAAGCTACTTGTTTTATTATTTGATTGATATTAATAATAATTATTATTTTAATTTATCTCCTATTTTGTTAATCTTTTTCAAGAAATCATCATTTAACTAAGATATATTTTTTTATTTGAAAACAAAATAAATAATGTTAACAAGTTAATTAGATACTTATTTTTTTAAATTTTATAGTTTTTTAGAAACAGTAATATCAGACATTCGAGTAATATCTAGAGTTTCATGCGCACTAATTTAAAACATTCTTATGCATATTAAACAATTATCTAATTGACTAATTACTAATGCTTATTCAGATAAGAGTCCTTCTTTTCTGAAGCAAATATGAGATTTTAGATTCCATTTTGACTCCCTCGGAAATACTATTACCTAGGCACCCAAAGAACACACACTGAATTGATGAAATCCAGTTATAGAATACGCTTAGAAATATTGAAAGTTGTCTTTTATACTTAGATATTGAGGGTTAAGGAAAAATACTCCTACTGTATTAATTTAAAATTTCTGTTATTACCTTTGTTGAATCTTTTAGTAAAAGATATAGCAACGAAAAGATTTTTATAAGCTATTTTATCGGAGTTTTTTGCCCTTGGTGTCGTATTGAGTAGCAAATCAAAATTATTCTTAATATTTTTTGTCTTTTTGTGTCAAAACCCCTACTTTATTAGAAGCAGTAATATCAGACATTCGATTTATATCAAGAGTTTTATTGACACTAATTTAAAACTTTCGTATGCATATTAAACCATTATGTAATTGACTAATTACTAATGCTTATTCAGATAAGTGTCCTTCTTTTCTGAAATTGGCATTTCTCAGTTCAATTATACTTTAGCTCAATTGCCATTTCCGTAAATATTAGACGAGCAAATAAAGAATAAATAAAAAATTTGAACAATTTCGCAAGGATTCAAGAAAGGCAAAATCATTTTAATTTTAATTCAATATATCATAAAGAAGTAATGAATTTAGTTTTGTAGATCATAAAAGAATTTATTGTAATAGAATTACTACAGCTAAGCCCAATTAGCCATTGGGCCAAAAGAAAGCGTCATAAGGAAAACCTTAGCTAAAATATATAAGAAATTTATTTAAAGGAACCAAACGAGTAATAAAGATGGTTAGAACTTTGGAGTGTTGCTAGTTGAAGAGCTGAGCGATATATAAATATTGCAAAAATTTATTTTTTTCTGATAGATAAATGCAATAATCGTGCGTGACGACTCTTGCACGTCGTGCAGGTACATGCGATTGTCCTTCTTGCGCCGTGCCCTGTTAACTTTATTCAATTCGAGAACAAAATCTTAGGATTTTTAACTGGTGAACTCAATCTCTTTTTTATATCCTCATAAGTAAATAGCTGATCGGGCGCAAAATAAAGTTATAATTTTTATGGCACGTACTTTGAACACGGCACGCAAAATCTTATAAAAATTTGAGTAATGTTAAAAAGAATATCTCAAGTCCTTCTCGAAGCTCCAATTTCGTGCACATCTTCTAAAATTGTTGACTGATGCCCATTTAGCTATCGAGACAAAATTTATGTTTTGTCACTTTTTGGGATGGGAGGACGAATCATTGCCGGACGAATCGTCGCTTTTTGGATAGGCGGACGAAAAGAAGTTTCAATCATTTTATTCCATTTTATGTATACCAAAGAAATAAAAGCAAATTTTCCGTTGAAAAAGAGCATAAATATAAAGAATAAGCGTAATTATTGTTGGGGACTGCATCCAAAACGCAGTGAAGCATTTAAC
>JBDPZO010000003.1:5333132-5408288 GCA_039877585.1 Heterodera filipjevi | reverse complement strand
TTGTAACCCCGTTCCGTTATATGAAATGAAATGTTTTTTCCTGTTACGGTTTTTTCCAATTTAAAAACTATGAGACGAGTACCTGCAGCGGTACCCGGTCATTATATTTCAGAAAAAATTTTCAACAAAAAAAATACATTTGTTCGAAAAGCCTGTTTTTTTTGAACAATTCTAAAAAAATAAGAACTTCAAAAAAAACTCGTAAAAACTTAAAGAATTTTCAAAAAAAAACTCACAAAATTTGTCTTTAACTATTTGAAATTTTTAAAATTTTGGACTTTTTTCGGAAATTTCTTTAAAAAACTGTTAGTTTTACAAGGGTTTTTTTTTTTAAATTTTCTGACGGCGTGCGGCGGCATGATTTTGTCCTGTCCCGGTTTGAACTCACTCGTTCCACTGGATAATACGTTCAATGCCCACCAGCGGGTCATGGTCGCAGTAGATGAGTACATTGGTGAAAGCAAAAGTGAACATAGCACCAAACTAAAATTAAGTGGACAAATTTCACGACCGAAAATAAGGGCAATACATTAAAAAAAATATGTTTTCTTATAGTAATGGACTAATTCACCCCCCCCCCCCCCCCCCGCCCAACCCGGTTATAACGGAAACCCGCTATTACGTGATGCAATATTGCAAAGTGCGCACACAACTCAGCCTAAAATGATGAATGATAAGGCCGGAAAACATTGTGCCAAAGCCGGCCATTGGCACCATGACAGCGCTAAATTAATAAAAATAAATTGTATATTAAAAAAAAATCAACCCCATGAAAAGTGTAGCTTTACTAGGCGCCACACCGAATTGGCGCTCCAGGTATTGGACATGAAGGTGGAACAGCCCGTACGATCAGTCCTGCATTGTTAAAATGTTCAAGAGACTTTTACCACTTTTCTTTAACATTATTGCGTACCGGGCTTTAAAAACCGTTCATTTAAATAAGATTTTTTTATTTGATCGGATTCGGGTAGGATAATACTGTATTCAATCCTTTTTTAGTACCCTCGTAAATTAAAAACGACAAAACAATTCGGGTCTTGTTTTATGAAAGCACAATACTACTATTGAAACGCTTCAACAGCAGCTGATAGTTTAATATTGGTTTTTATTTTATTTCGCATGAAATAGATCACATACCATCAATGGCCATGCCCAATGTGATCACATATAGGGCCCCCTAAAATTTATGAAAATTAATATTTAACATCATAGCATTTTTTTTATTCCATGCCTTACATTGAGCAATATTTGTAGATTGCAATTGGAATATGGCGGACGTCCAACCAAAGTTGGTACCAAATTGGACCCGACCGAGGCTTTAATGCTGTTGATTGAATTTGGACCATCGCTTCCTGTTCATTGCCATCCTCTGAATTTAATGGTTAGAGGAAAGGGTTTTCAAAATCCAAGTGCTAAATAATATATATAAATGATTCAAATTTTCGATGTAAGAACCATCAATGTGACAGCTGTTGCCAGCGCCGAATACAGTTGCGGTACGATTGCCGGACGATGATGGCGAATGCCGCAACACTCGGGCGAACGCTTTTTCGGTCCCATTGTCTCTTCTTGAAGACGTGTTCTGGGAAAAAGAAAAAAAAAATTGGAAATTTAGATATTTACAAAATTTATTTTATCAACTAAATTTCTTGCACTTATTTTATGAAAAGTAATGTTAACTGGCGGGGAAACGATGCGAGAGAAATCAGTTTCGTATGGATGGGCGACAAAAAAAATGTAAGAAAATGGGCACCTATTTGGAAATTTTTTTTCATTCCATTTGCAGTCAAAAAAAAGGCCCACTCATAATTTTTCTTGGTTATGGGCCTGCCCGCATCCCGTGAAATTTAAATTTTTTTTTGAAATTATTATTTCTGCAAAATTAACAATTAAAAATACCTATGCCATTTAATGACTCCGGCAAAAGTTTTGGAAAAAATTAGAATTGGAAAAACAGCCACAAGGCCAAGCAAAGAAGCAAGCAGGAAGCCAAGGTACCATGCGCCACCCATTTCGGGTCGGTCTCGTCGAGGTCGATAATTCTGAGAAAAAAAAAATGCATTAAATTATAATTTGTTACACGCACAATTTCTGCAATTTTTGACCAGTGACTAAAAATCGGTGTGCCATAGAAGAAATTTGCTGGAGGCAAAAAAACCGATGGCTGGTCCAAAAATTGCGAAAGCATAGAACACGCCAATGTATAGGGAGGAGAGCACTGGGCCAACCTAAAGAAAAAATAAAAATTTATTTTGGCTTTTGACATTAATACGACGGGTAAAAAGCCAGGGCTTGGACTGTGCATTTACTTAAGCCTTTTAACGGATATGTTACATTTAAGAGGTTCAGAGAAGGATAGGCCCCAAAATTTCGCCGGGAAAAATTTCGCCGAAGATTTCAGAAATAATCGTTCAATAAAAAAGCCATTTGTTTCAACCTTGATTTTTTCAGAAAAATTCCAAAACCTTAAGAAATTTCCTAAAAAACTTCAAAAGATTTCTGAAGTAAAATTTATGAATTTTGTGAAATCGTAAAATTTTTCATTTTTTTATCGAAAATTTCTAAAAAACTTTATGGAGTTTTCCAAAAAAAAAATATCAAGATTTTGGAAAAAGTTTTCCCGGCGAAATTTTGTCAGTCACGGCGTAATTTTCTGCCGGCGAAATTATGTCCCCCCGGAAAAACTTCGTCCTGTTCCTTTAGGTATGACAAATTTGGTGAAATTTCTGGCGATTTTTGTTCGAGCATTTTGCATACTTTTTCTCAAAAGTCAATACGAAGTATTACTGACGTAGAAAAGTGAAGCCGGCGGTTCCGGTAGACGCCATAAAAAACATTGGAACAAAAATAAAAAATATTAATCGGTATTTGGTTATCAACTGTGCCGACAGGTGTTGTCGGGTTATTAATTAGAAAATTTTCTTAAGATTTTTTCCATCCCTCTTTTACACTGTTACACCCCCCCCAAGCATAGGTGCATCGCATTCCATGGACTTGTATAACAAAATGTTTCTTCAGTTCGCATCCAATATTAAAAGGTGCCATCGGGAAAGGTTCAACATAACGATTTCAAAAAAGTACCCACATTTTCATCAATGTATGACACTCCGATGGTGTACAGCGGAGTTGCGCCAACGCCGTGCATGAAATGGGCCAAACAAAAAAGGAATACATAACGAAATGTACCAGGCTGAAAAAAGCAGAATATATTTTGGAAGTTTTCAAGATCTTCAAAAATAAAGTTTTTTTTTCAGGGGTTGGGAATGTACCATCCCAATGCCTTTACGTGATTTTCAGGTGAAGGACACATTTGAATTGCACCATCTAAATCCATATTCTCTTGGTGTTGTTGCTGATGATCAACATAGCCCTGTGTTGTGTGATTTGAAAAAGGGCCAAAATTTGTAGACCAGTTAGAAAAATCTGAATGATTACTTATTGCAAAAAAAATTTTCTTCCAAAAATTTAACCATTTAAGCAACGGGAAAGTCCAGTACTTTCAATTTGGTACGATGTTGTATAGGGTTCGGCCAGAAAATGAGGCAATGTGAACACCAGAGAGCCAAGCTGTAATGAAAAAAAAAAAAAAAAATTAAAAATGAATTAACTATGGAGGGTTCCAAGAAAACCAAATTGGCCAAGAAAGGCTTCTGGCCAACAATGTAACCAAATCGGATTTAGATTTAATTTTGGTCGCGTTAAAAAGGAGGGGGGGGGGGGGCTATCCATTTGAACAACAAAACTTACTCACCGACATCAGAAGTAAACCCGCGCCAAGACCTGTTGACTTTGAGTGTCGACCACCAAAATATGAGACGGGGATGCAAAACAGCACATAACCAAAGTCGTAAAACTGGACAAAACCAAAATAAATTAAATAAACAAATGATAGGGTTTTAAAGCACAATCCTATTCCGTACTTGCATTATACGGCCAAGTGTTGAAGTTGAAAACTGAAACCGCCTTTCAATTGTCGAAATTGAGGATGGAAAAAGGCCGTTGACAATCATGCCCTGGATGGCACAAAACCTGAATTTTTTAGTTCTATAACTTGTTGCCCCGCATATGTATATAGTTCCCAATTTAATTAACACGAAATTTTTGTGAAATTAATTCTTATAAAAAGATAGGTATTATTGTTTTTTTTTTCTCAGATTTTTTGTTGCTCCTCGTTCCATTCGAAATACTACTAGTAACAAATCGGGCAAGAGGAAATGATGGAGAAAAGTTGAATAAAATCAACCGAAAAAATCCAGGTAATGGGATTTGTTTTATTTCCCAAACTAACCAACAAAGCAAAATAAGCATCCATTCTTTCCGCGCAAATTTTTGAAGCCATTCGGGCCTAAAAAAATTATTTTCTTTTGTTTTTAAAAATTTGTAACCTCCAACTGCCAATGCCGCATTTTGTTTCATTGGCTAATACATTAATTTCCTGATAAAATAATTCAATTATTGGAAGAAAAGTTATTCTCATTATTATGGTGACCACCCAAAAAATACTAATAAATTTGCCCATAAATTAATGGTACCATATCAGTCAATACAAAACGCCGAAGCTAAACACAAAAAAACAACCAAAAACTCAAATGGGTTGGAATTTTCTAAGGAATGCATCGGCAGCTATAAAAAAAAACTATTACTTCTTCAATTAATGCAAATTGCTGTTGCTTTTTGCGCTCATTCAACATGGCGGCCCGGCTTGTTGGATAGTCATCATCATCTTCCTCATCATCACACGAATGTTGCCGTCTTCGTTGTTTGTCAACGGTACGGGTTGGAAATGGTGGGCCCGATGCAAAACTAAAAAATGGACGTATTTAACACTAATTTTTACCAAGCTGGAAAAAACAATTGAAGCAGGTCGTTTCCCGGGGTGGGCGACCTACTGGGTGATAGCCAAATTTAACTCATTTTAGTTGTTAGACTTAAAAGATTCTGCTATCATTATAAAGCTCTATAGGTTTCGGATCGGTCAATAGGCCACTGCTAATCACAACATATAAATTTTTTTTGATAAAGATGTTTATTTTTTTTAATTGGCTTTAACTTATTGTGAGTTGTTCAACCGATTAGCAATGACCACAGATGCTCGGTTCAAACCCTGTATAGCCCTTTAAAATTAACCAGACTAAACTACGTAAGGAGTTATAAGCAAAATCATGTCTAGTTGTCAAACGTCAAACTATTCCCGTCCGTTTCCTCCACACAAGAAAATATTTTTTTTTATTTAATAAGACTAAGAAAAATCATTAAAGAATTTTAAGATTTTTTTTTTTAATAAAATTACCAAAAGAATGTTTTTACCCATTACTTCGGGTCCCCCGCAAATGGCCACGTCTTTGTCGTTTGTCGTACTGCTGCTGCTCATCTTCACAAGTTAGGAATGACGAAGTGTCGGGCTGAGAATGGCGTGCTATGTTTCTTCCTCCTTCACTGAAGCTTTTAAATTTTCGAGAATTCATTTGCAGAAGATAAATTTAAGAGAAGACTTTTTTTTATTGTTTTGTTCCTGTGAATTTAAAGCAGAGCTCCCATTTGTTCTTATTTATAAGGATTGTCCTTATTTGAGGGGTCCAATCCTTATAAATTATAAAAGTCGGATTTTCCTTATTTGAGCCTAGAATCCTTATTTTGTCCTTATTTCCTACTCTGAGGTAAAAAAAACCTAGAAAAATCTGTTTTTATAATTTTTGAAGCGATATCGTTATTATTTTTTTTAATTTCCCGGCGGCGCCTGTCGGCACCGCCGAATCCTTTTGAAAATAAGGACACAAAATTTACCATTTTTGAGAAAATCTCAACAAATGAACCATAAGTTTTCAAATTTTTCCCGGTGGCGCCTAGCGGCACCACCGACCCTTCCATATTCGTAATTTAAAATGAAAAAGTCTTATTTCAAAAAGCTAGAAATACTGTCATAGGTAGGGCTGGGATTTATATTTTTTTAAATATTTTTCTGCTGATATGCGTTGAAGAAAGGGGTTTAAAAGAAGCATTTCTGCGTTAAAATTTTTTGAATTGGACGTAAATATTCGTAATAAAAAAAAATATTTTAGGGGTTTTTTAAAAAAAAATATTTATTTCAATATTTTGAGGTTTTGTCAATATTTTGTAAATATTTTGACATTTTTCGACTTTTTCATGTAAAAATTAAAAGATTTAAACAAAAATACACCCCTAAGAATGAACTTTTGAAAAATTTTGAAAAACGTACCCCTAAAAAATGAAAAATTAAAAAAATATTTTCTCAAAAAATTTTGTTTTAAAAAAAAAAATTTTTTTTTTGTCTGACAACCATATGTTTTTTGCCTGAAATTTTTTGAAAAGTACCTTTTAACTGTAACCAGTGAATAAATTTAATCGCCGATTTATGCTTTTTATTTATCTATAAAAAGCGATTTTCGGTTTTTTTACACTGCGAAACTATATTTTCTTAATCAATATTTGGTCAATATTTTGGACTTTTTTCAATATTTGGTCAATATTTTGGCTTTTTTTCATAAATATTTATTTAAATATTTTGGCATTTTTCGTAAATATAAATCCCTGCCCTAGTCATAGGGAACTAATATGATGAAAATAGTTGATTTTTAATTAGAATGCTATTTTAAAAGAAATTTGGAATCGCATTTAAAAAAATGTCCTTATTTTTGACCCCAAATCCGTATTTTTAACACAATACTAAAATAAATGGGCGATGATGAATGAATGAATTGTACAGAAAGTCATTTCTTCAATCCCCCTCCAACGCCAAAGGGAAGTAGTGATTGAGCTCCAAAGATAGAGCGCCAGAGCCATATACATCAGCAGGGATCGTGTACGGATATTTCGCCACTCCGACATTTCGCCACCCGACGTTTCGCCACCCAAGCCAAAATCGGACGTTTCGCCACCTAAGCAGAAATCGGACGTTTCGCCACCTAAGCAAAAATAGGACGTCGCCACCAGTTTTGCCACCTCTAAGAAAAGCCACCCATTTGCCTTCAAAAAACTCAAATGTGTTATCATTACTCCATTCAATGCTAAAACTTTAAATTTGGCTTAGGTGGCGAAACGTCCATTTTTGGCTTGGGTGGCGAAATGTCTGGGTGGCGAAATGTCGGATGGCGAGACGTCCTATTTATGCTTAGGTGGCGAAACGTCCGATTTTGGCTTAAGTAGCGAAATGTCCTATAGCCGCAGGGATTGTACATATTTCCAACTGATTGTACATAAATTCCAACTCAGAACATTTCTATTGCTTGACTGTAAATCAAAATGAACTGTTCTGAAGAAGCTTCCGGGATCTCTTGGTTTTGCGGTTTGCGCGGCTATGACTTCTTCTGCGAGCCTCCAGAAGACGACTATGAGAAGGGTCAATTGGACAGGCCGCGCAAGTATGAATAAAAAAATAATAGGAAAATTTTGGGTAATACTAAGGCTGCCCCACCAATTTTTAAAAAAAAATCCAAGATTTTATCAAGTGGTTAAAAAATACACCAAAATTCATATTTTTTTGCCCAAGACCGATTTTATTTCAGTCTAGAAGATCCTGTCGAAGAATTGGTCGTCTCCCTTCGAAATTCGTTTGGTTCTCTGAATCAACTTTGGGATACCGTCCACATGGGCATGCCAACTCGAGAATCTCGTGCACAGCAAGCTTGCAAACTTGTCAACAATCTTTTGCGGGATATCAAAAACTCGGAAGAGCAAGTAAAAATCAATGGGAATTTGAATGGCAAATAGTTTGTGTTCACTTTCCTATTTTCAGATGGTTCGCGATCTTCTCGCTGATCTGGAGACTCGTCGAGAAGCTGTGTGCCGCATGCGGACCCTTTTGGGATTGCCACCTTTCGACGAGTCGCTTTATCAGCCGAATTCAATCACTTTGGTGCAAGGATTGCACGTCGAAAAAAAGCGCTTGGAGGAGCTGACGGGTCGCAGTGAACAAATGGTACTGAAGGAACAATATGAGGCATTGTGCAATCGCGTCGCAACAACGGCAGAACCAATTGAAGGAGTGGAGGACAGAGTGAGTGGTTTGGGACATAGGGCCAAATATATAATTGCATTTTTGACTCGCTTTTGGTTAAGATAGATCTATAGTTGGCTTCATTCTAACGACCATATTCAATTTACAGATTTTGTCAGAAGATGAACTCGACCAACTCAAGGGCAAAGTGACCGCTTTGCGGGCCATGGTCAACAAACGGCTCAAGAAGGCACTACAACTTCAGAAGGAAAGCAAAAAGTGCCAAGGGGTTTTCGTTCGTATCAATTAAATTCTTTTTTCAGAATTGTAGCGACCATTCGACAGGCGACAAGCCGTTGCGTTGAGGAGGACATTCAACTTTTGCGCATTGATTTGTTTAGTCAGTCAACCATTTTGTCATTAGACTTTATGAACGAAATGGAAAGTGTAAACGGAAGGGTGAGTGAAAGGAATGGAGGGATGTCAGTTTTTTTTTTTGAATACAAATTTTTAGCTGAGAGATCGACATGACACATGGGTTAGATGTGTGGTTTGTCGCTACGATGAACTGCTTGCCAAATTGGGTGAATTGTCCACAAAATCATTGCAACCGACCATTTGTGCGGAATACCCATCGATGCCAACTTTGGGTAAGTGCAAAATCTGACAGAAAAAGTTATTTTCAAGCACTGATTATTTATTTCAGCGCGCCTTAGCAATAAGGAATTGAAAAAACTGGAGGACGAAGTGCGCACGCGTCAGGAGGTGTACGACCGGGCAAAGCCCGTGTTTGACAAATTGAACGCATGGATGGCGAATTGGAAACAGAAATTGGACATGGAAAGACGAGCATGCCGCGCGTCCTATTATAAGAATAGAGCGGGAGAGTTGGCACCGAAAATAAAGGTTTTTTTTTCCTTTTTTCCTCGTTTTTTTTTTCATTTTGTCTTAAATATTATAGGCAAGGAAAAGGGTGGAACAACGAGTCACAAAGTTGCTGTGCGAACTTCGTGAATTGTGCGACGAGTACACCACTGGGTTTCAAGTGAGTGAAATTGAGATCGAGGGAAAGCGAGCGGACCAATACGCCGAGTTGGTTATGCAGAATTACCAACAGGACCGCGAAGTGCAAAGGTCTAAGGTTCGTTTTTTTTTTCGTTCATTTTGTTTATTTAATTAGAAATTTTTCCCGCCAACGCCCGGAGGTCCTCCCATTCCTGCGTCTTCTCCATCACGGCGAGATGTTTTTGCCACCACGAATTCTGTTGGTCCCAACACCGCGGCAACCGATCAGCGCCATCAAACGACACCTTCTCACAAAGAGGGCGAGACGAAGCGCACAACCCGCAAAGGATCCTTTTCGTGCAGTCAGGTTTGCCATGTTTTTACTCGCACATATGTTAAAAAACTTTTTTCAGTCGAAACCAGGAACTTCAGCTGAAACCAAGGAGAAATTTTAAAGAAAAGAGGAAGAAAATAAAATTATTTTATGTCCATTTTTATATGTACTTTGATCATGTGTAACTTTTACTTGTATTTCTTTTTTTTCTTCAGTTATTGGACCAAAAAAAAAAATTTTTTTCTGTTTGAAGTTTTGTGATTTTTTATTGAATTATTTTTTTTTCAAGTGCTTGCACTTATTTGGCTTTTTTTTAAACTGAAATAATTGAATATCTTTGAATTTTTCTATATATACAGGATCGACGTACTTTCGAGACGGTGGAGTTGTTAAACGCCGAATTAGGGCCTGTCCGCTTCACTGAGCTGATGACCGACGAAATGATCATCTCACTCATCGCATCCTCAAGCGAATTTGCACAAATCAAAGTAAGAGCATACCAAAACACAACACCAGTGGGTTAAATTTACAGACAGTCTCTAATTTAAAAAAAAAAGGATTTTGATGACCAAAAAAAGATGTTCAAAAATAGTTTCAGAAAGTCGTCGAAATTCTGGTCCATAGCATTTGCACATTGGTTATACTTTGGGTTCACACCAAAGACTTTTATCTTTTTTGATCAAATTCATTTCAGAATCGTGACAGTGAGATGGTTGCATTGGACGAGTTGGCATCATTTGGTGCGGCGTTGAAAATTCGTGGAGGTCTTGCAACAACGGCCGGCAAAGTCAATTGCCTTTTGCAGGTTTTTTTTTAAGCTTTTTTTTTGTCTGTTTTAATTTGGTTAGATGAAAATTTCTTTTTGGGGCTTGCAAAGTTTTTTTTGCCCAATTTTTTTGCACCTTTATAATATTCCGACATCGAATTTGAGTTTTCAAAAAGATAGTTTAACTGTTTGTTGATTTCGAAAAGTCTCCTATCCTTTATTTAAATTCAAATATTTTTCCTTAGGTCTATTTGCTTTTCTTGGTGTCCGCTTGTGCCATGGTGGCCGTGTCGTTGGCATTTCTGCTCATCGGCATGCTAAGCACCGGTTTTAGCAAGCAACAAAGACGGCAACATTCGTGTAATGATATCAGTTTGTCTAACATTTTTTTAAACCATTAGTTGGCGAAACAATTTGGCATTTTGCTTCTTTTCAGCACTTTTACATCACTTTCGAGACGGTGGAGTTGTTAAACGCCGAATTAGGGCCTGTCCGCTTCACTGAGCTGATGACCGACGAAATGATCATCTCACTCATCACATCCTCAAGCGAATTTGCACAAATCAAAGTAAGAGCATACCAAAACACAACACCAGTGGGTTAAATTTACAGACAGTCTCTAATTTAAAAAAAAAAGGATTTTGATGACCAAAAAAAGATGTTCAAAAATAGTTTCAGAAAGTCGTCGAAATTCTGGTCCATAGCATTTGCACATTGGTTATACTTTGGGTTCACACCAAAGACTTTTATCTTTTTTGATCAAATTCATTTCAGAATCGTGACAGTGAGATGGTTGCATTGGACGAGTTGGCATCATTTGGTGCGGCGTTGAAAATTCGTGGAGGTCTTGCAACAACGGCCGGCAAAGTCAATTGCCTTTTGCAGGTTTTTTTTTAAGCTTTTTTTTTGTCTGTTTAATTTGGTTAGATGAAAATTTCTTTTTGGGGCTTGCAAAGTTTTTTTTGCCCAATTTTTTTGCACCTTTATAATATTCCGACATCGAATTTGAGTTTTCAAAAAGATAGTTTAACTGTTTGTTGATTTCGAAAAGTCTCCTATCCTTTATTTAAATTCAAATATTTTTCCTTAGGTCTATTTGCTTTTCTTGGTGTCCGCTTGTGCCATGGTGGCCGTGTCGTTGGCATTTCTGCTCATCGGCATGCTAAGCACCGGTTTTAGCAAGCAACAAAGACGGCAACATTCGTGTAATGATATCAGTTTGTCTAACATTTTTTTAAACCATTAGTTGGCGAAACAATTTGGCATTTTGCTTCTTTTCAGCACTTTTACATCACTTTCGAGACGGTGGAGTTGTTAAACGCCGAATTAGGGCCTGTCCGCTTCACTGAGCTGATGACCGACGAAATGATCATCTCACTCATCAGCATCCTCAAGCGAATTTGCACAAATCAAAGTAAGAGCATACCAAAACACAACACCAGTGGGTTAAATTTACAGACAATCTCTAATTTAAAAAAAAAGGATTTTGATGACCAAAAAAAGATGTTCAAAAATAGTTTCAGAAAGTCGTCGAAATTCTGGTCCATAGCATTTGCACATTGGTTATACTTTGGGTTCACACCAAAGACTTTTATCTTTTTTGATCAAATTCATTTCAGAATCGTGACAGTGAGATGGTTGCATTGGACGAGTTGGCATCATTTGGTGCGGCGTTGAAAATTCGTGGAGGTCTTGCAACAACGGCCGGCAAAGTCAATTGCCTTTTGCAGGTTTTTTTTTAAGCTTTTTTTTTGTCTGTTTTAATTTGGTTAGATGAAAATTTCTTTTTGGGGCTTGCAAAGTTTTTTTTGCCCAATTTTTTTGCACCTTTATAATATTCCGACATCGAATTTGAGTTTTCAAAAAGATAGTTTAACTGTTTGTTGATTTCGAAAAGTCTCCTATCCTTTATTTAAATTCAAATATTTTTCCTTAGGTCTATTTGCTTTTCTTGGTGTCCGCTTGTGCCATGGTGGCCGTGTCGTTGGCATTTCTGCTCATCGGCATGCTAAGCACCGGTTTTAGCAAGCAACAAAGACGGCAACATTCGTGTAATGATATCAGTTTGTCTAACATTTTTTTAAACCATTAGTTGGCGAAACAATTTGGCATTTTGCTTCTTTTCAGCACTTTTACATCACTTTCGAGACGGTGGAGTTGTTAAACGCCGAATTAGGGCCTGTCCGCTTCACTGAGCTGATGACCGACGAAATGATCATCTCACTCATCGCATCCTCAAGCGAATTTGCACAAATCAAAGTAAGAGCATACCAAAACACAACACCAGTGGGTTAAATTTACAGACAATCTCTAATTTAAAAAAATGGAATTTTGATGACCAAAAAAACTTCTTAAATCAAAGCGATGTTCAAAAATAGTTTCAGAAAGTCGTCGAAATTCTGGTCCATAGCATTTGCACATTGGTTATACTTTGGGTTCACACCAAAGACTTTTATCTTTTTTGATCAAATTCATTTCAGAATCGTGACAGTGAGATGGTTGCATTGGACGAGTTGGCATCATTTGGTGCGGCGTTGAAAATTCGTGGAGGTCTTGCAACAACGGCCGGCAAAGTCAATTGCCTTTTGCAGGTTTTTTTTTAAGCTTTTTTTTTGTCTGTTTTAATTTGGTTAGATGAAAATTTCTTTTTGGGGCTTGCAAAGTTTTTTTTGCCCAATTTTTTTGCACCTTTATAATATTCCGACATCGAATTTGAGTTTTCAAAAAGATAGTTTAACTGTTTGTTGATTTCGAAAAGTCTCCTATCCTTTATTTAAATTCAAATATTTTTCCTTAGGTCTATTTGCTTTTCTTGGTGTCCGCTTGTGCCATGGTGGCCGTGTCGTTGGCATTTCTGCTCATCGGCATGCTAAGCACCGGTTTTAGCAAGCAACAAAGACGGCAACATTCGTGTAATGATATCAGTTTGTCTAACATTTTTTTAAACCATTAGTTGGCGAAACAATTTGGCATTTTGCTTCTTTTCAGCACTTTTACATCACTTTCGAGACGGTGGAGTTGTTAAACGCCGAATTAGGGCCTGTCCGCTTCACTGAGCTGATGACCGACGAAATGATCATCTCACTCATCACATCCTCAAGCGAATTTGCACAAATCAAAGTAAGAGCATACCAAAACACAACACCAGTGGGTTAAATTTACAGACAATCTCTAATTTAAAAATAATGGAATTTTGATGACCAAAAAAACTTCTTAAATCAAAGCGATGTTCAAAAATAGTTTCAGAAAGTCGTCGAAATTCTGGTCCATAACGCATTTGCACATTGGTTATACTTTTGGTTCACACCAAAGACTTTTTATCTTTTTTGATCAAATTCATTTCAGAATCGTGACAGTGAGATGGTTGCATTGGACGAGTTGACATCATTTGGTGCGGCGTTGAAAATTCGTGGAGGTCTTGCAACAACGGCCGGCAAAGTCAATTGCCTTTGCAGGTTTTTTTTAAGCTTTTTTTTGTCTGTTTTAATTTGGTTAGATGAAAATTTCTTTTTGGGTTATTATCTTTTTCTTAGAACCAGAGTATAATGTTTTGCACAAAAAAACTGGAGGGAGGGACTAGCAGGGCGAAAAACTGACTGACTGTCCCAATTCCTTTTGCCCCATTTTTGTCCAACGAATTGCAAACTCTGAACTAACTCAACCCTTTTGCCTTGCTGCTTCACAGAGTCATATTTCGCGTGCGATGGTCACCAACTTTGCGCTGATCTCCGAACTTTAACTACATCTCACAGAATGCGACACGCATTGTCCGTGCGCTGTTCGAAATTGCGTTGCGCCGCTGCTGGGCTCAAACAACAGACGCATGTCTGACGATGGCAAAATGCATTGAAAAACGCCTCTGGCCATTCAATTCGCCCTTAAGGCAAAGAAAAAAAAAAAACAATTATTGCTGCAAAAAAAAATTTCTCATTATTTTTTTCCAGACATTTGGCCGACATCGATGTGATCAGCTTCAACACGGTGCAAAAAATTGAAAACCGTGGCCTCAACTTTTTCGCTTTGTTCGACATGGCACCCAAAGAGCTGGGCATGCTATGCCATGCCGATGGACAGACCATTTACAATGCCATTCGCATGTTGCCAGTGATTGAAGTGGAAGCAAAAATTCGACCAATCACTTGGTATTTTCTCTCTTTTTCCTTTGCGCGGGTCGCTCATTTTTTTTTTTTTTTTAATCATTGGCTTCGAACTTTACTAAAAGGAGTCATGTTCCTTTTTTGGTCATCTGTTAACAAAGCTTAAAAATTTCAAATTTCTTGGCGACCCTAAAAATGGCATACCAAACATTTTAAAGCGAAGAGCAAAAAAAAAAAAAAACTACGACTTCAATCCCCCACACCGAACTCACCGAAATTTGAAAAATAATGCTTTCAAATTGTTTAATTTAACATTTCTATTTGCCAGCACAATCATCCAAATTGATGCCCTGTTGACGCCCACCTTTTCATGGAGCAATGCATTGTTGGGATCAGCACAACATTATTGGGTGATTGTGGAGGACTCTGATGCGAATATCATTCTTCATTATGAGAATTTTTTGCTCACCAAGAAAATTGTACGTTATCAAAATTTTAAAGGGGAGGATAGATTGTCACACACACAAAAAAAGTTATTAAAAAATTATAACTTTTTCGCACTAAACACAGATTTGTTGGATTTGGACCCGCTCCCACTCGCCGCACTGAACAACGAACGCTTCCAAAGCTTGTACAGCTTCAAATTTTTCAACCCAGTCCAAACGCAAGTGTTTCACACGCTTTATGCAACAGATGAGAATGCACTGATCGGTGCACCAACCTCATCCGGAAAAACTTTATGTGCTGAGCTGGCCATTTTTCGACTCTTTAACCAAAGGCCCGGAAAAAAGGTGACAGGATTTTGTGGAAAAAAAAAATAAAAAAAAAAATATATGTTTTTAAGTGTGTGTACATTGCGCCGTTGAAGGCATTGGTGCGTGAGCGAGTGTTGGACTGGGAGCGCAAATTTCACCGACAGCTTGGCTATCAGTAATAATATATAGTAGACAGATGTCCTCCATATGTTCCCCTCCTAAATTTTTTGATTGTTAAAAAAACAAAATTCAAAAAAATTGAAATACAGCAGCGCAGTCTTTGTCTATCCGTCACATTGCTATATTCATTTCTGTTTTGTTTATAACAGAATTGTGGAAGTATCCGGCGACAATACGCCAGAGCCACATGAGCTGAACCGGGCATCCATTCTGATCACAACACCCGAGAAATGGGACGGGATCACACGCTGTGCGGACACCAGACACTATGTGAAACAGGTGGAACTGTTGGTGATCGACGAAATCCATTTGCTTGGTGTTGAGCGCGGTGCTGTGCTTGAGGCGATCATTACGCGGTGCGTTGATCAGTCAAAAAAAAAAAATTATTTTTTGAAATAAATATATCTTCGCTTTTGCCGGCCCTATTTATCTCAAAAAAAGATGTAAAAACCAATTGAAAATTATGTAAAACTCTTTATTTAATTTTTTTAAATTTAAATTTTTGTTTCCGTATAAAAAAAATTTCTGCAGTAACAACTTGACATTTTACCTATTAAATATGCATTTTTTCCTAATCCACAGAATCAAATCAATGGCTCGCCGGCGTGAGCTTGCCAAACTGCCTGTCCGTGTTGTTGGCCTGTCGACCGCACTGGCAAATGCGGGCGATGTGGCTGAATGGATTGGTGTGCGGGATCAAGGCCTGTTCAATTTCAGGCCCAGTGTCAGGCCGGTGCCTGTCCAAGTGCACATCCAAGGATTTCCGGGACAACATTATTGTCCACGGATGGCATTGATGAACAAACCAGCTTATCAGGTATGCTTTTTTTGGCATTTTCCCTTTACCACCGTATGGCAAGATAGGTCAGAGGCCATATTTCGGAGGAAGCGGGGGGGGGGAGGGTAACTAAGAAAGTCCTTAAGGATATGACGGTGCCAATAGGCGCCGTTTTTTGTTAATTTGTCTGAAAAATAGAATTTTACAGTTTTCTGACCCCCCCATTCCCCTCTTGTTGTCTGCAATAAGAGTGACATTCGATCATATTTAGTACATCAAACAATTTTCGCAAACAAAACCGGCACTTGTCTTTGTTGCCTCTCGACGTCAGACACGGCTGACAGCAATGGCACTGCTTGGCTTGTTGCAGCGTGAGGGTGAACATGCCCATCAGCAATGGTTGGGCATGAGCCAAACCGAGTTGGAGCACACATTGGCCAAAGTGAGGGATGACAACCTACGCCTGACGCTCACCTACGGAGTTGGCATTCACCATGCCGGACTGCAAGTGGTCAGTCAGTCAGGTGCAATTCACATTTCCTGCCGCCGTTTTCCCTCCTCGTCCCCGAATATTTTTTTTTTTTTTTTAATCATTGGCTTCGAACTTTACTAAAAGGAGTCATGTTCCTTTTTTGGTCATCTGTTAACAAAGCTTAAAAATTTCAAATTTCTTGGCGACCCTAAAAATGGCATACCAAACATTTTAAAGCGAAGAGCAAAAAAAAAAAAAAAAACTACGACTTCAATCCCCCACACCGAACTCACCGAAATTTGAAAAATAATGCTTTCAAATTGTTTAATTTAACATTTCTATTTGCCAGCACAATCATCCAAATTGATGCCCTGCTGACGCCCACCTTTTCATGGAGCAATGCATTGTTGGGATCAGCACAACATTATTGGGTGATTGTGGAGGACTCTGATGCGAATATCATTCTTCATTATGAGAATTTTTTGCTCACCAAGAAAATTGTACGTTATCAAAATTTTAAAGGGGAGGATAGATTGTCACACACACAAAAAAATATATATTTTAATTGCTCCCATTCTCTAATTTTTGTTACCCAACACCAATCACTCCATCGTCATTCATTTGTTTGACATTATTATCCGAGTGGCCAGCGATGAATTTGTGTTGGATGACACTGTTGTGCAACTGTCATTGGCTCGCAGCATTTTGCCCTCAACAATAAAACCGCACACCGGTGCGTCTTGAAAACAGCAATAAAAAAAAATTTTTTATTTTTATTTTACAATTCACTGTTCTAATGCTCAGTTAAGTAGCCAAGTATTATGATAATTCGGGAGGGGGGACGAAATGCTCACATAAAAATAAGCAAAGCATTATTTAGTTTGCTTGTTTTAATTTTAAAGGCTTGCCGTTTTTTCATCATTGTAAGGTAAAAATTAAAAAAAAAGATCATTTTACTAAAAAAGTTATTAAAAAATTATAACTTTTTCGCACTAAACACAGATTTGTTGGATTTGGACCCGCTCCCACTCGCCGCACTGAACAACGAACGCTTCCAAAGCTTGTACAGCTTCAAATTTTTCAACCCAGTCCAAACGCAAGTGTTTCACACGCTTTATGCAACAGATGAGAATGCACTGATCGGTGCACCAACCTCATCCGGAAAAACTTTATGTGCTGAGCTGGCCATTTTTCGACTCTTTAACCAAAGGCCCGGAAAAAAGGTGACAGGATTTTGTGGAAAAAAAAAATAAAAAAAAAAAAATATGTTTTTAAGTGTGTGTACATTGCGCCGTTGAAGGCATTGGTGCGTGAGCGAGTGTTGGACTGGGAGCGCAAATTTCACCGACAGCTTGGCTATCAGTAATAATATATAGTAGACAGATGTCCTCCATATGTTCCCCTCCTAAATTTTTTGATTGTTAAAAAAACAAAATTCAAAAAATTGAAATACAGCAGCGCAGTCTTTGTCTATCCGTCACATTGCTATATTCATTTCTGTTTTGTTTATAACAGAATTGTGGAAGTATCCGGCGACAATACGCCAGAGCCACATGAGCTGAACCGGGCATCCATTCTGATCACAACGCCCGAGAAATGGGACGGGATCACACGCTGTGCGGACACCAGACACTATGTGAAACAGGTGGAACTGTTGGTGATCGACGAAATCCATTTGCTTGGTGTTGAGCGCGGTGCTGTGCTTGAGGCGAACATTACGCGGTGCGTTGATCAGTCAAAAAAAAAAAATTATTTTTTGAAATAAATATATCTTCGCTCTTGCCGGCCCTATTTATCTCAAAAAAAGATGTAAAAAAGCAATTAAAAATTATGAGAAACTCTTTTTATTTAATTTTTTTTTAAATTTAAATTTTGTTTCCGTATAAAAAAAAATTCTGCAGTAACAACTTGACATTTTACCTATTAAATATGCATTTTTTCCTAATCCACAGAATCAAATCAATGGCTCGCCGGCGTGAGCTTGCCAAACTGCCTGTCCGTGTTGTTGGCCTGTCGACCGCACTGGCAAATGCGGGCGATGTGGCTGAATGGATTGGTGTGCGGGATCAAGGCCTGTTCAATTTCAGGCCCAGTGTCAGGCCGGTGCCTGTCCAAGTGCACATCCAAGGATTTCCGGGACAACATTATTGTCCACGGATGGCATTGATGAACAAACCAGCTTACCAGGTATGCTTTTTTTGGCATTTTCCCTTTACCACCGTATGGCAAGATAGGTCAGAGGCCATATTTCGGAGGAAGCGGGGGGGGGGGAGGGTAACTAAGAAAGTCCTTAAGGATATGACGGTGCCAATAGGCGCCGTTTTTTGTTAATTTGTCTGAAAAATAGAATTTTACAGTTTTCTGACCCCCCCATTCCCCTCTTGTTGTCTGCAATAAGAGTGACATTCGATCATATTTAGTACATCAAACAATTTTCGCAAACAAAACCGGCACTTGTCTTTGTTGCCTCTCGACGTCAGACACGGCTGACAGCAATGGCACTGCTTGGCTTGTTGCAGCGTGAGGGTGAACATGCCCATCAGCAATGGTTGGGCATGAGCCAAACCGAGTTGGAGCACACATTGGCCAAAGTGAGGGATGACAACCTACGCCTGACGCTCACCTACGGAGTTGGCATTCACCATGCCGGACTGCAAGTGGTCAGTCAGTCAGGTGCAATTCACATTTCCTGCCGCCGTTTTCCCTCCTCGTCCCCGAATATTTTTTTTTTTTTTTTAATCATTGGCTTCGAACTTTACTAAAAGGAGTCATGTTCCTTTTTTGGTCATCTGTTAACAAAGCTTAAAAATTTCAAATTTCTTGGCGACCCTAAAAATGGCATACCAAACATTTTAAAGCGAAGAGCAAAAAAAAAAAAAAAAAACTACGACTTCAATCCCCCACACCGAACTCACCGAAATTTGAAAAATAATGCTTTCAAATTGTTTAATTTAACATTTCTATTTGCCAGCACAATCATCCAAATTGATGCCCTGCTGACGCCCACCTTTTCATGGAGCAATGCATTGTTGGGATCAGCACAACATTATTGGGTGATTGTGGAGGACTCTGATGCGAATATCATTCTTCATTATGAGAATTTTTTGCTCACCAAGAAAATTGTACGTTATCAAAATTTTAAAGGGGAGGATAGATTGTCACACACACAAAAAAATATATATTTTAATTGCTCCCATTCTCTAATTTTTGTTACCCAACACCAATCACTCCATCGTCATTCATTTGTTTGACATTATTATCCGAGTGGCCAGCGATGAATTTGTGTTGGATGACACTGTTGTGCAACTGTCATTGGCTCGCAGCATTTTGCCCTCAACAATAAAACCGCACACCGGTGCGTCTTGAAAACAGCAATAAAAAAAAATTTTTTATTTTTATTTTACAATTCACTGTTCTAATGCTCAGTTAAGTAGCCAAGTATTATGATAATTCGGGAGGGGGGACGAAATGCTCACATAAAAATAAGCAAAGCATTATTTAGTTTGCTTGTTTTAATTTAAAGGCTTGCCGTTTTTTCATCATTGTAAGGTAAAAATTAAAAAAAAAGATCATTTTACTAAAAAAGTTATTAAAAAATTATAACTTTTTCGCACTAAACACAGATTTGTTGGATTTGGACCCGCTCCCACTCGCCGCACTGAACAACGAACGCTTCCAAAGCTTGTACAGCTTCAAATTTTTCAACCCAGTCCAAACGCAAGTGTTTCACACGCTTTATGCAACAGATGAGAATGCACTGATCGGTGCACCAACCTCATCCGGAAAAACTTTATGTGCTGAGCTGGCCATTTTTCGACTCTTTAACCAAAGGCCCGGAAAAAAGGTGACAGGATTTTGTGGAAAAAAAAAATAAAAAAAAAAAAATATGTTTTTAAGTGTGTGTACATTGCGCCGTTGAAGGCATTGGTGCGTGAGCGAGTGTTGGACTGGGAGCGCAAATTTCACCGACAGCTTGGCTATCAGTAATAATATATAGTAGACAGATGTCCTCCATATGTTCCCCTCCTAAATTTTTTGATTGTTAAAAAAACAAAATTCAAAAAATTGAAATACAGCAGCGCAGTCTTTGTCTATCCGTCACATTGCTATATTCATTTCTGTTTTGTTTATAACAGAATTGTGGAAGTATCCGGCGACAATACGCCAGAGCCACATGAGCTGAACCGGGCATCCATTCTGATCACAACGCCCGAGAAATGGGACGGGATCACACGCTGTGCGGACACCAGACACTATGTGAAACAGGTGGAACTGTTGGTGATCGACGAAATCCATTTGCTTGGTGTTGAGCGCGGTGCTGTGCTTGAGGCGAACATTACGCGGTGCGTTGATCAGTCAAAAAAAAAAAATTATTTTTTGAAATAAATATATCTTCGCTCTTGCCGGCCCTATTTATCTCAAAAAAAGATGTAAAAAAGCAATTAAAAATTATGAGAAACTCTTTTTATTTAATTTTTTTTTAAATTTAAATTTTGTTTCCGTATAAAAAAAAATTCTGCAGTAACAACTTGACATTTTACCTATTAAATATGCATTTTTTCCTAATCCACAGAATCAAATCAATGGCTCGCCGGCGTGAGCTTGCCAAACTGCCTGTCCGTGTTGTTGGCCTGTCGACCGCACTGGCAAATGCGGGCGATGTGGCTGAATGGATTGGTGTGCGGGATCAAGGCCTGTTCAATTTCAGGCCCAGTGTCAGGCCGGTGCCTGTCCAAGTGCACATCCAAGGATTTCCGGGACAACATTATTGTCCACGGATGGCATTGATGAACAAACCAGCTTACCAGGTATGCTTTTTTTGGCATTTTCCCTTTACCACCGTATGGCAAGATAGGTCAGAGGCCATATTTCGGAGGAAGCGGGGGGGGGGAGGGTAACTAAGAAAGTCCTTAAGGATATGACGGTGCCAATAGGCGCCGTTTTTTGTTAATTTGTCTGAAAAATAGAATTTTACAGTTTTCTGACCCCCCCATTCCCCTCTTGTTGTCTGCAATAAGAGTGACATTCGATCATATTTAGTACATCAAACAATTTTCGCAAACAAAACCGGCACTTGTCTTTGTTGCCTCTCGACGTCAGACACGGCTGACAGCAATGGCACTGCTTGGCTTGTTGCAGCGTGAGGGTGAACATGCCCATCAGCAATGGTTGGGCATGAGCCAAACCGAGTTGGAGCACACATTGGCCAAAGTGAGGGATGACAACCTACGCCTGACGCTCACCTACGGAGTTGGCATTCACCATGCCGGACTGCAAGTGGTCAGTCAGTCAGGTGCAATTCACATTTCCTGCCGCCGTTTTCCCTCCTCGTCCCCGAATATTTTTTTTTTTTTTTTAATCATTGGCTTCGAACTTTACTAAAAGGAGTCATGTTCCTTTTTTGGTCATCTGTTAACAAAGCTTAAAAATTTCAAATTTCTTGGCGACCCTAAAAATGGCATACCAAACATTTTAAAGCGAAGAGCAAAAAAAAAAAAAAAAACTACGACTTCAATCCCCCACACCGAACTCACCGAAATTTGAAAAATAATGCTTTCAAATTGTTTAATTTAACATTTCTATTTGCCAGCACAATCATCCAAATTGATGCCCTGCTGACGCCCACCTTTTCATGGAGCAATGCATTGTTGGGATCAGCACAACATTATTGGGTGATTGTGGAGGACTCTGATGCGAATATCATTCTTCATTATGAGAATTTTTTGCTCACCAAGAAAATTGTACGTTATCAAAATTTTAAAGGGGAGGATAGATTGTCACACACACAAAAAAATATATATTTTAATTGCTCCCATTCTCTAATTTTTGTTACCCAACACCAATCACTCCATCGTCATTCATTTGTTTGACATTATTATCCGAGTGGCCAGCGATGAATTTGTGTTGGATGACACTGTTGTGCAACTGTCATTGGCTCGCAGCATTTTGCCCTCAACAATAAAACCGCACACCGGTGCGTCTTGAAAACAGCAATAAAAAAAAATTTTTTATTTTTATTTTACAATTCACTGTTCTAATGCTCAGTTAAGTAGCCAAGTATTATGATAATTCGGGAGGGGGGACGAAATGCTCACATAAAAATAAGCAAAGCATTATTTAGTTTGCTTGTTTTAATTTTAAAGGCTTGCCGTTTTTTTCATCATTGTAAGGTAAAAATTAAAAAAAAAGATCATTTTACTAAAAAAGTTATTAAAAAATTATAACTTTTTCGCACTAAACACAGATTTGTTGGATTTGGACCCGCTCCCACTCGCCGCACTGAACAACGAACGCTTCCAAAGCTTGTACAGCTTCAAATTTTTCAACCCAGTCCAAACGCAAGTGTTTCACACGCTTTATGCAACAGATGAGAATGCACTGATCGGTGCACCAACCTCATCCGGAAAAACTTTATGTGCTGAGCTGGCCATTTTTCGACTCTTTAACCAAAGGCCCGGAAAAAAGGTGACAGGATTTTGTGGAAAAAAAAAATAAAAAAAAAATATATGTTTTTAAGTGTGTGTACATTGCGCCGTTGAAGGCATTGGTGCGTGAGCGAGTGTTGGACTGGGAGCGCAAATTTCACCGACAGCTTGGCTATCAGTAATAATATATAGTAGACAGATGTCCTCCATATGTTCCCCTCCTAAATTTTTTGATTGTTAAAAAAACAAAATTCAAAAAATTGAAATACAGCAGCGCAGTCTTTGTCTATCCGTCACATTGCTATATTCATTTCTGTTTTGTTTATAACAGAATTGTGGAAGTATCCGGCGACAATACGCCAGAGCCACATGAGCTGAACCGGGCATCCATTCTGATCACAACGCCCGAGAAATGGGACGGGATCACACGCTGTGCGGACACCAGACACTATGTGAAACAGGTGGAACTGTTGGTGATCGACGAAATCCATTTGCTTGGTGTTGAGCGCGGTGCTGTGCTTGAGGCGAACATTACGCGGTGCGTTGATCAGTCAAAAAAAAAAAATTATTTTTTGAAATAAATATATCTTCGCTCTTGCCGGCCCTATTTATCTCAAAAAAAGATGTAAAAAAGCAATTAAAAATTATGAGAAACTCTTTTTATTTAATTTTTTTTTAAATTTAAATTTTGTTTCCGTATAAAAAAAAATTCTGCAGTAACAACTTGACATTTTACCTATTAAATATGCATTTTTTCCTAATCCACAGAATCAAATCAATGGCTCGCCGGCGTGAGCTTGCCAAACTGCCTGTCCGTGTTGTTGGCCTGTCGACCGCACTGGCAAATGCGGGCGATGTGGCTGAATGGATTGGTGTGCGGGATCAAGGCCTGTTCAATTTCAGGCCCAGTGTCAGGCCGGTGCCTGTCCAAGTGCACATCCAAGGATTTCCGGGACAACATTATTGTCCACGGATGGCATTGATGAACAAACCAGCTTACCAGGTATGCTTTTTTTGGCATTTTCCCTTTACCACCGTATGGCAAGATAGGTCAGAGGCCATATTTCGGAGGAAGCGGGGGGGGGGAGGGTAACTAAGAAAGTCCTTAAGGATATGACGGTGCCAATAGGCGCCGTTTTTTGTTAATTTGTCTGAAAAATAGAATTTTACAGTTTTCTGACCCCCCCATTCCCCTCTTGTTGTCTGCAATAAGAGTGACATTCGATCATATTTAGTACATCAAACAATTTTCGCAAACAAAACCGGCACTTGTCTTTGTTGCCTCTCGACGTCAGACACGGCTGACAGCAATGGCACTGCTTGGCTTGTTGCAGCGTGAGGGTGAACATGCCCATCAGCAATGGTTGGGCATGAGCCAAACCGAGTTGGAGCACACATTGGCCAAAGTGAGGGATGACAACCTACGCCTGACGCTCACCTACGGAGTTGGCATTCACCATGCCGGACTGCAAGTGGTCAGTCAGTCAGGTGCAATTCACATTTCCTGCCGCCGTTTTCCCTCCTCGTCCCCGAATATTTTTTTTTTTTTTTGAAAAATGGCTTGAAAGTTATTTTTTAAATAAGAAAATTATTGAGAGCCTTGGTTTTATTCGGTCCACGCAATTACCATCTTCAATTTATTGATGAATTCATGTCTCATTCTTATGTAACAGACTGAGCGTGCATTGGTCGAACGTCTGTTTGTTGAGCGCAAAATTCAAGTGCTGGTGGCAACCGCAACGCTTGCCTGGGGCATCAATGTGCCAGCCCACTTGGTCATTGTGAAGGGCACCGAATATTATGATGGCAAAACGCACAAATACATCGACTTCCCAGTCACAGGTGATTAAGCCAAAAACATTAATATAAAGTGTTAGGCTTAAGAGCTATTTCTTTTTAAGACAATTTCAAAAAAAAAAAAAAAAAATGGTTTTCAGTTTTGGGCAAGGGGGGGTGTAAGCCCCCGATCTTTTTGGAGTTTGTAAGGTAACGCATTTTTTCACAGATGTTTTGCAAATGATTGGTCGCGCGGGTCGTCCTCAGTTTGACACGTCTGCTGTTGCGGTGGTCTTTGTCCAGGACACCAAAAAGAACTTCTACAAGCGGTTCCTCTACGAACCATTCCCGTTGGAATCGAAGTGAGCAATTATAAAATTTGAAAAAAAATCTCATAGTTTAATTTTTTTTTTAATTTCCTGACTGAAAATTTTATTTCCTGCAATTGTTAGAGAAAATTTTAGGACCAATAAATTTTTTAAAAATCCCTCGGGGGGGGGGGGGGGAAGGTAATAAAATGCCCCGTTAAAATTAAAGAAATAAAAAAAGATTTTTTTTTAACCAGCCTTTTGCCCATGCTGGCCAATCACGTGAATGCGGAAATTTGTTCGGGACTTGTCACAAATCGACACCAAGTTGTCGGCTATATGGCTGACACTTATTTGTACCGACGCCTTTTTGCCAACCCAGCGTAATGCCATGCAGAATTATTATAAAAACACATAATTCTTGGTGTCCGTATTTTAGGTATTATGGACTTGAACAACTGAATGACGAGGAATTGACCAATTTTTTTGCGCACAATTGTTGACCAATGCCTGGGCGAACTCAGTCTGTCCGGCTGTGTTGTGCTTGACCAAGTTAGGAATAGAAAGGAAATCGGGACTAAGATCGACAAAAAGTTGTCTGGGTTTTGTCCGAGTAGCTTGTCGACAAAAAGTTACTCTCGGGTTAGCATTGGAGACACATCCAGTCGGGGAGGGCTGTACTTGTTTGCCCTAGCTCGCCAATAAAACGCGAAATAATAGGGGTTTTCAGCCAGTCCCAGCTTTTTCCAAAACTATATTCACATTTTTGAAAAAATAACAAACAATTAAATAAAATTCAAAGGAAGAGGATGGTACGGTTGACCCGACTTCGTTGGGCCGAATTGCCAGCCGATACTATCTACAACATTTGACTGTTCGTCACTTCAAAATGCACATTCACGGTGCCATGTCTGTCGAAGAGTTGCTTCAATGTTTAGCGGTACAAAAAAATCTTTCTTTTATTTTCAACTTTCAAAATGTCTTTCTTTCAAATCAGGACTGTCCAGAATATGATGAAATCCCTGTCCGACACAATGAGCACCAGATCAACAGGTGCCCACACCAAGCAAAGATATGGGGTCGATCTTGGAGTTAAAGAAAAATTCCAAAAAAGAAATTTGGCATTTTTAATAAACTCTAAAGAAAAATTTTTAATTAATGAAAACGAGTTTCCATAAAAAAACAAACATGGAGAAACTGGAATTATTGAATCATTAGGGTGTTAAAAACCGGAGCAGCTCGTTTCCCCCCCCGTTCGGTTCCTCCCTGAAATTTTTTTTAAGAAAAACTTCTCGAAAATTTTAAGTTTTTCTTGAAATTTCCTGCCTGAAAAAACTACCTAGTATTTATTAGTGAAAATTTTTTAAGAATTAGAAGTTTTCCTTAAAAAAAATTTCGGGGGGGGGGAAACGGCGGGGGGGGAACGAGGTGCACCCGTTAAATCGCAGCGTTTTTGCCCTCAACAATAAAAACGGACACCCCGGTGCGTCTTGAAAACATAATTTACTGTTCTGTTGATCAATTAAGTAGCCAAGTATGCTGATAATTTTTTTTTTGGGGGGGGGGAGAGAACGAAGTGCTCACATAAAATTATGCCAAGGATTATTTAATTTGCTTGTTTCAATTCTTCGTGTTCTTCTCGTTTTTCTTCATTGCAACAGCGGCCGACGCACTACTGCCGCTACTACCGACCCGGCGCCCGGGTCAATAATTGTTCCGGCAACAACAACGACGGCGACCAGTAATGCGTCGATGGCAGCAATGACGACAGCGGCAGCGGTGGCAATACCCTTTAAACGACGAGGATGGCCAACACCAATAGAACACCGGCAGTGTAGGACAGCAGCAACAGTTGGCGGTCAACATTCACAATAACAACGTGCGGTGGCACCTACGACAGCATTAGCAACAACAACCGCACACAGCGCCGCCTTTGGCAACAAGTGATGCTGCGGCCGGGACAACTGTCGCCGACGCTAGCGGAGGGCAAGGCGAATAATTAACTGAGACGATGCGCCGCACCAATCAGAACGGTCACTATTTTTCCATCCTCTTTCTTTCCATTTTTTTCCTAATGACATACATACAATAATTTGATAACAAGCATTCTTTTGTTTTATGTTTTGTACTTGTAATAATGCGAATTGTTTTTGGCATTAATTGCCGCATTTATCTTTTTTTAATTTAATGTACACATTTTTACTCAAAAAATAGCGCATTTTTCTTGAACAATGCAACAAATTCACACCGAAGACATGAGCCCAGCGGCGGACATGTTGGACTCGCAGTACAGACGATGGCGCCTCACCGTTTTCCAGGACGCACAGGAGTCGTTGGACGCCTCTAAACTGTACTTTTTGTATGGTTATAGCGACGACGAAACGTGCCCATCAACGTCAGTATTGAAAAGTGGCATACCCTGCCCCTCTCCCGCCTTCAATTAAAAAAATCGTTTTGTTTTTTTAGGAGCAACAATAAAGAAGGCGGCATGTTGGTCGTTTTTGACAACAAACTCAAAAGCTTTAAAGGCTCCATTCAACTCAAAGTCCCAGGTAAATTGGCAAAATTCCCTGAATGAGATATTATTCATTTCGCATATCTTACAGAAAAAAGAATCGTTTAGGCCACGTCAAGTTTTTGTACGAATTGGGGCAAGCTCGAGCCGGTGGCACTGCATTTGCATTGGTCTCCCAGTCCTTAGACAATGGCGAATACCAAGTGAGCTGGTTGGGACATAATCACTTCCATTTTTTTTGGCATAAAAATTGTCATTTTTAAGCAATAATTTCCCTTTTCCAGATGCATGTGTGGCGGTTGAATCTGAGCGCGGACGGATTGGTATTGGTATCCTTTCCAAGCCCACTGTTGCAGGCACCGCTGACCATTGATAAGCAATGGATGTGCAAAAAGCGTGAAGATGCTTCGGAGCTGGTGGTAAGTGCAGCAAAAAAAAAAGTTACACCCTTTGAGCAAAAGGGATGCGGAATTTATTCAACATTGAAACAATTTTAGGTGGTCCATGGACCTGGACTGAATGTTGTGCGTCTGCGTGCGGATGCGTACAACCCCGAACAGCCGATTGACACCTTCAGTATTCCAGGCTCGCAGCTGTCCAGTTTTTCTGACGGATTTCTTAGCCAGGGGTAAATTTGTTTTTTTAAAACTGCAAATTTTGCCTGTTTTTGGTTGGTTTTTCCCCTTCTTTTGCGCTATCAACACAAAATTTTCTTGGTTAATACTTTCGTGGTATACAAAAAATTTTTGGCAAAATTATTCAAAAAAATATGCAAAAATTTCCGGCGCCTGATTACCGGCTTTTCTTTCATACCAAACCGGCGCCGGATCCGGCTAAGCCGGTTATGTCAGGGTAAGATTCGATAAAGTCAGAAGAAAATTTCGAAAAGGATAAAAAAATCTCAAATTTTAAATTTCTCCAACGAACAAATCGTGTTGAGACATCCAAACAAATAAAGGATTTTTCTAAAAATAGTGTTTCTTTGGGTTTTTCTGGCGACCTTGATTTTGGGAGTATTTGGGTTTACCGCCCTAGCCTCTTCTCCAAAAAAGGCCGGACCGAATAATGGCTCCGGATCGGCGCCTGTCCGGTTCCAATTATCAAACGTTTTTTTTTCTAAATTACCACACTTTCAGCAACATTTACTTTGTGTCCGCTTCGCCAGACGGCCATTTTGACCACGGTCGTGTGCGTGTGCTCAACCTTGGCACCCGGGGGCCGATCACCACGCACTATTTGCAACAGGATCCCCAGCAGGGCTTCCCTCCGGCACGCAAACTGGCGGCAATCGACTCAATTTCCGGTAATTTTTGAGGTTCACTTTCCCGGATAAAAATTTTTTTTGTTGTTTCATGAAAATGAGTTTCCTTTAAAATGAATGGAAAATTTTAGGATTTAATTATTAATTTTCAACTTAATTTTGTTAATGAAGGTTCACCGTCATTTAATACCAAACTTTACTATCAATAGTTTTCCCCCCTTCATTAATTTTCTTTTATTTTGAAGAAATAAATAAATTCAAAACAACCAAATTATGAAAGAAAAAATAAAACGAAATTCTCCACAAAAATACGATATTAGTGAAATTTTTTTTTGTAACAAATTTTATACATAACAAAAAGGCATTTCCTTATGTATTCCAGGCTTCATTCTGTTGGCTGGCGGTGAGATTAACAACGACAATGGGAATGTGGCACGATTGGCGGACTATTGGACACTGGACCTGAACAATTTCACGTGGCAAGTGCCATCCCAAATGCCGGAGCCATTAATTGAACCACGGATGGCCACCGCCAACTCGGGTGAGTGAGTGAGTGAGTGTGCATCAAAGTGTGAATTTTGCGAGACTTGTCTAGTGCAGCTCGGATCCTCCCCCCTTCGCCTCTCGCCTCAAATCTGCTTTAGGCAATGTCTACGTGTGGGGGAAATTTGCCCAGCCGTTGCCGCCACAGGGAACACACATGCGAATTTTCCGGTTCCGAAATCTGAATACGACGGGCGACGACCAACAACAGCAGCTCATTGTTAGCCGCGCTGATGACACGAACAGCGCACAAGATTCGCTGCTGCCGACCTTCCGAGCGATGCGAACACGAACACTCGTTGATGACTACTCGGTGAGTATTTTTGGAAAAAATACTCGGAATCAAAATTTTGCCCTGAAAAAATCGTTAGAAAATTGAATTAGCTCTGAAAAATGAAAAAATTTGAGTTTCATTGAAATCATTAAAATTCTTCCTTAAAAAACTTTTCCAAAGTTTAATAACGAGGGGGTGCATGCAGGTGATAAAAATTTTTTAGCAGACGAGCGACGAACAAAGTGATGGCAGCGCAGCTGGCGAAGCCTTAGACGCAGCGCCAATTGTCGTGGCAACACCCCGAATTGAAGTAGCAGCACAACCAATCGAAATGGCAGCACCCCAAATTGAAGTGGCAGCACAACCAATCGAAATGGCGGCACCCCGAATTGAAGTGGCAGCTCCCCCAATCGAAGTTCAAGCACCCCCAATCGAAGTGCCAGCACCGCTAATCGGCGTGGCCGCAGCGCCGGAAACTGACACGCTGGTATGAGACTGTTTTTGTTGTAAGGTTGCCAGCTACTTATTACTAGGGAGACAATTTTAGGGGCAAAAATCCCAAAATAGAGGCTAATTAGAGGCAAAAATGGTTAAAATAAGGGTGAAGTAAATTTAGCATCAGATTGCTTCTAACAAGGGAACATTCATAACTTGAGTGTCCAAATTACTTTAAACCCACTTTTATCGTGTAGAGCATAGTCCATTTACCATTGTTTAAATTTTTGGCTTTTGGTGCAGCCGCCAAAAATGAGCAGAAAAAAGATCAAAATTCTGAAAAATCAATAAAATTACAAGGCGTAACTCAAATATTTTGTAAATTTTTTTGACATAAAGAGATCATTAGATAGCGCTTGAAATTCTCTACAAAAATGCTCAGAGAAGATTTTTTGTTCCTGGCAATCCCTGACAAATTATGGCCTCGGAACTGTATATTCCCGCTTCAAACATCAAAAAGCCAAAAATTTGCAATAGTAAATCGACTACGTTCTACACATAAATGGGGTCTAAAAGTGATTTGGACACTCACAGTTCGGAATGTTCCCTTGTAAGTTCTTGCCAAAGAAGGATTGATCTTTCTTATTCAAAGGACGTGGACAGATTTGCGAGCGAATTTCGGGCAAACCGTGAGGCGCATAACTTGACACAGAAAGAACTCGCAGCTATCTGCAGCATAACACAACAACAAATTTCTTGTTTTGAAAATGGGTGGGCTCGATTAGCTTTAGGGAATAATTTATGCACGAAAACTTAATTTTTCAGCAAAAGGTTGAGCGCAATGAAAAAGTTGAGTATTTACAATGTTTTGAAAGCCTGGTTGGACGGCAAGGAGCAGTAGAGGGCGACGGCGAGCAGGGGGTTGGTAAGATTTTTCTGGTTTTCGCAACTTAATTAAATTGAGAGGCTTCTTTTTTTTGCTTTTATTTAAACACGCCAAAAAATACCGGGTTTTCAACCTGAAAAGTACCGGTACCGTTGCTTCCCAAAAGTACCGGTACCGCTCAACCCTAGTTTGAACACACTTGCAGTTATTTGTTTTGCCTTTCAGCAAAACGAATGCCGACAATTGGATAGTCTTGACGGCTTGTGGACATTTGTGAGTGAACCGCCAAACAGTGTCGGCATTGGACTAAAAAACAATTGGGCTTTGTTGGAATTGGCCAGGTTTGAGGTCAGCTTAGCAAGCAAAGACAATGAAAAAATGGGTGCTTTCGACTAGGGCTGGCGCTTTTAAATCTAGTCAAAATCGAGAAATTTCGATTTTTTATGTCGTCTAACCGGAAGACTTGGTTCTGGGGCATGAGAAAATCAATTAAAAATTTCTACTAATTTTCTTGGTAAATTGGATTAAATTAGCACAAAGTTTCTTTCTTTTTTTAGCACACGAACCACTCATTTAGGTTTTTCAAAAATTGTGAAAAATGTCAAAATAATTTGTTGCTAAAAATAGGTAATAAATAAAATACTCATTTTCTAATTGGTGTGTTTAAACTAGTGTTTTATCATTCTGATAAAACAATCCTATAATTTTTACTAATTTGAATGTTTTTGCCACAGAATTCTTCACTGATTGCTGTCCCCGCAGCTTACAACGATTTGAGCGCGGACAGTGAGCAACGCGACCACGTCGGATGGGTGTGGTACCAACCCAAATATTTTTTGTCAAAATTTTTGCGCGACGCTGGAGGGAGAACATTTTTGCGCTTTGAAAGTATCAATTATTATGCTATTGTGGTGCGATTTAGCTAATTAGTGTTTTCGTAATAGTTTAAATGGTGGGACCCGTTTCTTTTGTTGGAAATTTAGGTCTTATAAAGTCAACAAAAAAAATCACCATCTTAGGATGATTTTTCGGGGGCAATCGAACCCTACTCATACCGCCGAATTCTAACAAAAAGTCGTTGAAGCCCCAAATTTTCTGAGGTTTAATTTAGGGGTATAAATATCAAAAAATTAATTAAAGCATCGAATGGCTATTAAAAGTGATTTAGGAAAAAGCTCATTCTCTATGAACTTTCGACTTTTTATTTGAATTCCGGTTCGAATTGTTGAAAGGGATATCGTTTGGTGATCAACGATCCTGTAAAGTGTTAAAAAACTTATGACCCCCTCCCTCCAAAAAAATTCAAAAAGTTTGGCGTAAACCACTTAAAGTATTATTTTTGATTTTTTGTTTTTTAGCAGAACATTACGGAGGACATTTACCGTTCCAAGTTGAACTCCAACTTGCCGATCTGAATCGCATCACTGTGGCAGTCAAAAACACATTGTCATTGGACACCATTTCCGCCCGGCAATTTCTCGACCATAAAACTCTGAGTCACCGAAGAACGGGTACTCACTTACACTTTATCTACACTCAACTGACCCCCCCCCCCCCCCCCCCCCTCTCATTCCTTCACCCAACTGAATGAACTACAGAGCCTCGGAATTTAAGAAATCAGGATTCGGGAAACTGGATATGATTCTAGGATTAAAAGTCGTGGGTTTTCTGACTGTTTCGGGTGTCTCTTTCGAAATTACCAAGATCAGGTTTCCGGAAAAATCCTGACCGGGTCATGTCCTGTTCCGACCTCTAAATGAAGTATTTGAAATTTTTCACCCTTTTAAGGTCCTCTGGTCGCGAATTGGTCAGTGTTGTGCCCTATTTTGACTTTTTCAATTACGCGGGCATTCTTCGTTCCGTTTACTTTTGGCATTTGCCCCCAGTTTTCATCAATGACATACACATTCGCACAGATCACTTAGGTATTTTTTCAATTTCTGTAACATAGAGGATGCGCAAATAATTCACTAATCCTAGTGTGGTTCTCAAAATTCTCTAAGGTGCAGGCAGAGGCCACTAAACAAATTTTTGTTGTTTTGGGAATTGTTCAAACCTTTGTTTTTTTTTGAAAAACTACTAGAAACTTCAAAAAATCTTCATGAATTTTTAGAATTCAAAAACTTTTCAAATTTTCCCGGCGAAATTTTGTCCCGGCGTAATTTCGGCGGTGGAATTTTGTTCTGTCTCTAAAGCAAATGCGCTTAAGCAACGGGCTGAAATGAGGACACATTCGGCATTTTTAGGTTATTTTCTTACCGAATCGAGGTCGACAAATGCATTCATCCCATAGATAACCTTCGAGTCAGCGTTGGCATTTACGAATTTGACGGCGAGAAGAAAATTTTTGAGTTTTTTGGAAGCCAAAACATTACGCATTTCGCCACAATTGAACCTTGGTGGCCGAAGGGAATGGGCAAACCGACACTTTACATCGCTGAAGTTTTTATAAGAAAAATGAGGCGCCGATATTTTGAAAATCTACATAATTTGCAAAAAAAAAAAAATTAAATTTTAGGGCAAAAGCTCGTCTTGGTAGTCGGGTTGAGTCGAGCCCGCCCCCCCCCCCCCCCCCCGCCCATTTCCCTCAAAAATTTTTCTGGATACAGATTTGCTTGTTTCTGGGACCCAAAATATTTGTAATTCCGATTAAATCGACTGCATTTTATATTTTTGCTTTACATACCTCCCCCCACCATCCAGGCTAAAAATTATGGCATATGGCCTTCCTCTCTCTATTTTTTTAATTTTTTTTTCTCTTTTATGCCCGTCTCGAGTCACTCTCTCAAGTCTATGGATCTTCACATTATTTGTTGGATGTTTACCGAGGTACACTTAGCTAAAACCCTTATTTTCACATCAACATTAAAAAAAAACTCATTGCTTTACTCCATCAGAGACTTTTGGCTTCCGATCAGTAAATGTTTTTCAAAACAGTATTTACATCAATGGCCGCCCATTTTATTGTCATGAAGCACAAATGGAAAAAATTTTGCTGAATTTTAATTCAGAGGCTGAACAGCAAATGCAGAAAATCAATTTCCGTCTCGAAGAGGTGACCATTAATTATATATATTTATACATTTTTATTCAAATATTATTTAATTTATTTATTCATCTGATTTTGTTCAAAATCGGTCACTTTTTCCCATTTTTTTTTTGTTTCCCTTATTCCCCCTCCTTTTCCCCCCAGCATTCCTCTTCCGGCCGAGTCACCGATCTCTTTGTCGACTTACGCGACGGTGTTTTGCTGTGCCATTTGTTGGAAGTTTTGACTGGCCAAGTTTTGGTCGGTGAATAGGTATAAGACATTTTTATTGTATTTCAATTGTTAAGCTTGTCACAACCGAGTGTGCCGTTGTCGCGATGCCAAACAGCGGACAATCGAATGGGTGGGCAATTCAAAAATTGGCATTTTAATTAATAATATTGCAAATAAATTAAAAAATAATTAAAATGAATGTTAATAGAATGATTTGATTGGTCCAAACTCATAAATTTCTCAGGAAACCCAAAAAACGGCTCTCTTCCGGCGGCGGCGCGAGTTCAAAGCAACGCGTCCACCATTTGGCCAATTTGTCCGTCGCGCTGAAATATCTGCGCGATGCACTTTCAGGTGAACAGTAAAAGAAGAAGAAGAATAAAGTCAAAGAATGGGCACATTAACTAATTCGAGACTCATTCTTCAAGTTGACACTTTTTCCCAAAGGTTGAGCAGAATTTGACGCTGTTGCGACAGTTGGCGTGGCACCAAATTCACCAGCAAAAAACGGACCAAAAATGGCATCATTTGACATTGCCCAGCACATCCAATGGCGGGGGAACGGTCATTGCGCCGACGGCAGACACTTTGCCCAAGGAAGGGATTGAGGGGCAACTGATAAGATGGGCCAACGACCAAGTGATCGGCGGGTCAGTCGGCACTTGGCCATTCCTCCTCCCTTTGTTGATTAATCTGTCGTGTTTTCCTTTCTGTTCAGTGACCTTGGCTTGCATGTGCGTGATTTTGACCGCAGTTGGTGCGATGGGCGTCTCTTCTGCGCGTTCGTCCATCGTTTTGCGCCTGCGTTAATGTCTCGCGGCGACGTTTTGGGCGCAGGGAACGACGCGCAAAGTGCGCAGCGGAGGACGGAAAGGGCAATAGAAATGGCTTGACTTCACCTGGGCATACGGTAATCATCCGTTTATTAATTGACTGCTGGTCCGTCCTGGTGGGCATACTGTAATTAGCCTTTTATTGTTGGCTGACTTCACCTTGACATACACACTAATTCCCTTTAATTAATTGTCCAATTAGCTAATTCGTTTTTTTTCCTTAGCCATTCTTTTGTTTTTTTTCAGCGCCCTTTGTTGGACCCGCGCGATGTGAGTGCCTCCGAATTTGTGCCGGACAAACGTTCAATCATCGCTTATGTCTCCCAATTCGCCCGACTTCCCCTAGAGAAAATGATTCATCCGGAAAGAATTATCACTGCTGCCCCTGCTCATATTTCTGTGACTGTCGAGCAAAAACAGAAGATGGAAAAAAGCAATTGCGAAAGGACTGAAGTGACGAAAAAGTGGCGCCAATTCAAACATTTGACACTTACCAAAAGAATTTTATTCAGTTTGGCGTGTTCAACGAATGGCTCCATTGGTTACACTCCGTCGGTAACGGACCAAAGGCTCAAATTGGTGCCACGGCAACGGATCACCACTCGGCATTTCATTGTGCGGAAGTGCGTAAAGGCACAATAATTTCCGAAAATGTTTCAATGGTTCACGCAAAGGCGCGAAGGATTTTGGGAACGGCGGACGATTATCGTCGACCATTTTCTGGTGGCACTTAGAAAAAACGCATCGGAAAATGAGGAGGTCGAGCAAATGGCAGGACGAATTGAGGAAGAAATTGAGCAATTGGAGGTGAGACTTGGCAAGCAAGAAAACAGAGGCTAATTGTCTTCTAATTAGCCCTTAGGCGCTTAATTAATAATTAGCGATCCTTTCCTCATTCAATATGATACGAATGACTTCTTTGACAGTGTGCCATTGCCGAATGGGAATGCCATTTGTGCTCGTATTTCCCGGACAGTCATTCTCACCAATTAGTCCCTCTCTCAAATTGGGTTTTCTCCGGCGAGCGATTGCTGTCGAAGAGTGAATACTGTGACATTGATCAGCTGTTGAATGCCGGCCAAGTGGACGAAACATTGCGACGATTGGAGGCGGCCATTGGCCATTTGGAAGTGCGTTGTGCCATTGATTTCACTTTTAATTAGACTAGTTACCCCTAATTATCAATTTTCCAGCAATTCTTCCACCCTTTGGCCTGTCATCGTGCCTTTCTCTACGAATTGGAACTTCAAATTGGCTCCGTTTCTCCGTTCGATTCACTTTACTCCCATTCTCTCCTTCAACCGATGCATTTGCTTGGCGATTTGAGGCGTCGTTTTGATTTGCTTTCCGAAAAGCAGCGCAATGCCATGGCACAAATGCTTTTTGAGCAGTGCCGATTCCGGGTTTTGGAACGATTGGGCATTTTGAAATCGAAAATTCGAATTTGGAAGCCGCAATTGAACGGGGAGGAGCAAACGCGGAAAACATTGGCCGAATGGACGTTAAGTACGGCAGACAGAAAGGGGTTGACACTGTGATGATTATTAGCCCAGGGTTTTTAATTTTTTAACCTTTTTTTTTGTTTTTGTATACAGTTCTTGATGAGAGAGCACGAACAACGAATTTCTGCGAATAGTTTTTTGAATTAGGTGACTTTTTACAACTATTTTTTACTATTTTGGCATTTAGCAAAAATTCGCAACTATTTTTGCTTATGAACAAAAATTAGCACCTAAAAATCCGAGCCCTAGTGATGATTATACGATATTTGGACTTCTTACTAATTCCATATTTTATTAAGGAATTCGCCGCGAAAGAAAGACCAGATAAATCATGTGAACATTTGACCAATTCGCTACAGAATGCCATTCCGCCGCCGTCTTCAGTCCATTCGGCGCACCATTACGGTATGTCCCCTTTTCACCAATTACCGTAATCACTCGGGTTAATTTGTAGAGGTGCACAATCGGGCAAAGAGAGTGCATAGTGAACTGACAAAGGAATTACGCCGGGAAATTGGCCGATTTTACACATTTGGCAACACTTTGGAACAATTGGTCGAATTGTGGACGAAATTCGAAATGGCCCAAAAGCATTTGCTAAGCGAAACATTGGGAGAAGACAAATGGACGGAGAAAATGAACAAATGGGAAAAAATGGGTGAAGAAATTGGCACAACGGGAGAAGAAATGACGAAAATGGCAGCGGATGAGGCGGGAAAAAGGATAAAAGAAATTCGAAAATGGAGGGAAAGGAGGGAGGAGGGGAAAAGTGATCAGAAGAAGAAGGGAAAGAGATCGGTGGGAGAGACTGATAAAAGCCAAGAGAAAAGGGAGAGGGAGAAAGAGAAGGAAAATGCCAAGCGAAGCGGAAAGGGACACGGAATTTTGGCAATGGCAAACGAAAGGCGAAGAGATAGCACATAAAAGGCCCAAAAATGAGGAGGAGCTCAACCATCTGATCGACTGGCTTCAGGTGGAAAAGCATTCAACTGATCTGGGCCAATATCCCCTTTTGTTTGCCTTTATAGGAGGACCTCAGCAAAGACTTTCCTCGTGCCGACGCTTCCCTCAAACGATGGGTAGGCGAAACGCCGCCCATTGGCACAAACGAAAGGGACCGTCACACTGCGCGTTTTGAAGCTGTTGATCGGAGCTTTTTGGCACAGCTCAAAACACTGAGCAGTTTTAAACTTCGTTTTATTCACTTGGATTGGAGAAAGTTTTGACGGATTTGGAGCAATGGATCATTCACCACGACACCGACTCGGAAATGGTCAGTGCCACATTATTTATTCATTCGACCCTCCCCCCCCCCCCCCCCCCCCCCCCCTTTGTCAGGGACCAAATCCGTTGGTGAACGTGCCCAACTCGTCCAATGGTCAGCAAATGAATTGTCCCAATTGACTTCGCTCTGTGCTGAAACATTTGACTTTTCCTCGCTCATTGAATTGGCACAGCGAATTCGTAACAGCTTTACGGTCGGTCAATTCGCCTTTAAATTATTTTTCGAATTTTATTTTCCCTCTCTTATTGGCACTTTCCTTGGCATTTTCTTTTTGCTTTTCCCCTCCCCTTTCCCTTCACTTTTTCGTTGCCCTTTGCTTTTTCCCCTCTTGCTTTTGCAATGCCATCGCTTTTTTAGCTTGTCGAAATACGTCGTATCGAAATTCAAATTGAAATTGTTGAAGCGATGACTTTGGTGGCGCAACGGCGTCGACTGCGCAAAAGTGGCAAAGGGCGGGCAGTCGGTTTTTAATTGCTTTTGCCTTACTAATATTGGCCAATATTTCGCTTTTTTCTTCATTTTAACTTTTCTTGCACATTTTCCTATTGTTTATGAGATGGAGCAATTGTTTCTTCACTTTTGTCTCATTAACTCATTAATAAACGCAGTTAATTACCTTAATTCGTTTCCAACAAAAAAAGATATCGGTCATTTGGAATTAATTACTTTTTCCAGGACCTTGCCCAACCCAACGAATTTTATGACCAAATTGGGCACCAATTCGCCTGCCAATCCATCGCCGCCGATTTGGCCCATTTGCAAATTGCGATCCCTTCGACTTCGACGGCACTGCTCCCAATTGAACAGCACCGACAGCAAGAAATTGGACAAGAGCATTGCAATGTTGTAGAAGAGGAGGGCGTACGTTGGAACGGATCAGCTAACTGAGAAGTCGGTTGGCACAAGTGGACATGGACACGGCACAAGCGGAGCTAAGCAGTACACAGAAAGTGAGTCAGACCAATTCGAACAAATCATGTAATGATCATTTCGACCTTTCAGGTGGGCCTATGGGCATTTTGAAGAAGAAACGCACCGTTTTGGCACGAGCAGAGAGTTCGGAGGAGGAGGCGCGTGCTTCGCTGCGAGAAATGGCACTGATTGACGCCGAATTGGGCGATGAGCTCAAAGGGAATGCCGACTGACAAACTGAGCGCCCAATGGAAAAAGGAATTGGAACAACTGATGTTGCTCAACAGCAAAATGAAACGAATTTGTGTGCGAATGGACGAAGAACAGTAGAAGGACGATGTGCTGGGGACGGAATTGGACGAGCTGAGACGGACATTGGCAGCGACGACACTTGCGCACTCAGAAAGTGAGTACCAGCAGAAGTCTGACCTGACTTCCGATAATGCTTGCTGCTGGTCACTTTTGACTGATCATTGAGAGGACCCGGCGGGATTTTTAATTGAAATTAATAAAAATTAATAAGGAATAATAATTAAAAAGTTGCCTAAATTCAAATGGCTGATGACGTATTAATAATTTGTTCCTCATAAAACAGTTCCGCTTTATCGCCAACTTATTCGACGAGTCGAAACGGTCAAAAAAAGATTTTATCGAAAAATGGCGGAGGAGCAATCAACAACGGCATGCCCTCATGCACAAAATCGATTCGCTGAAAATGAACCCCGAGGGCGATCTGTCAGTTGCGATGGAAGTTGGCGAGGTGGGAAAAATTGGGAATTTTAATTAAAATTAAATTTTAAATAAAATCTAGAAATTATTTATGGTTTGCAATAAATGTTCTGTTTCTGTGTAAAAATGGCTTAAGCGTAATTGTGTTTAATGAATGACTGCATTCCCCCCTGTTCCTTCGTTTTTTCCTTTTCCCCCTTTCTCTTCTCTAAACACGTTGAGGTACGCTATCTCCCATTCCCTCTCTTTCTCCCGATTTCCTCCCACTTTCCAGTGCTATTTTCGATGTTTACCCATCGGGGGCGAATGAACTCATAAAATTGGGTAAAATTTTATTCCGCGCCGTTAGTCAAAATTCAATTGAATTGGAAAAAGTGTAAATCAATCAATTTATTGCTGTGATTCGCATGCATTTTTAAGGATTGTTTTCTATTTTCAAATAAGACATTTAATTGAGAAAATAAAACAAAATCCGCTCATAGGCTCTTTGGCCGAACTTTTTGAAACGCAAAAAAAGGCGCAAATTTCTGTCCATGACATTGACGTGCAACAAATGATCGACCAATTGTTGGGTGATTCGGTTGGACCGGTGAGAAAAAAGAAAAAATGAATAAAACGAATAGTCCCATTTGTCAAGTCGACTTCTCCCTTCGCTCCATCATCCTCCCGTGCCAATGAGCTGTTGACCCCCTTCATGAGTTTGGCATCGCAATTGTCTTGTTCGATTGATCAACCGTTGGGGCGTTTTGAGCACGGCACTGTCTCCCCGTGCCAATTCATCGACAGAATTTCGGTCTCTTCGCTTTTCGGCATTTATTTATTTTTTGTGTTACCGAATGGGCACAGTTTTCAATTATGCCTACCATTTTTTACCTCCAATTTTCCCTTTTTTAATGCCCTTTTTCCGCATCCCCCGCAGCAATCCGTCGCGTCCGAAGAGGCCTCTCTCAATGAGCTGCTGCGTTTGTTCGTCTCTTCGCTTGTTCCCCCTCCGCTCCAAACGACCACCGCCGCTGACACATTTCAAATACTCAAAGAACGACTCCAAAGGAGACGCAATGAACACCAAAATCGAATAGAAGTGCTTATTTTATAGGATGGGATAAACAGCAAACGAATAGATTGTTTGATTGATTGCCTAATTAGCTAATTACCCCACCGCCTAATTATGTTAATTACCCTCACCTCTTAATTGTGTTAATTTCGCCGCTTCCCAAGGAAATGTTCGCTCATTGTCTGAGGGCATTTCGCGACCGTTTGGCATCACTCAATGCGCAACTGGAAAGCGCAATTCTGTAAAGGGAAGCGGAAAAGCTGAAACTGATGGAACGAGATGAATTTGGTGGATTAAGAAAAGTCAGTTGAAGAGTGCATTTGATATGAGGCACAAAAAATGCCAATGTTTGAGGAATTGGACAAATGGACGAAGCATTGGAAAAATCGGCGAATTGCACTGATGGGACGACGGCACAATGGCAAAGGAAATGGGCAAAACGTTTTCAACAGTTGCACAACAATTTGAACATTTTCGGCAATACTTTGACAAATGCAAAAGTGAGCAACCGAAAAGAGACTGAAAATATTTCATAAAAGAGACTTTTATGAGTTTCTACAGGGATTTTCTAAATTTTCAGGTCGCCATTGGAGAGAGGGAGGAGCGGAAGGAGCAAAAATTGGTGCAACATTTGAGCGCATTTGGAAAATGGCTTGATTTGGTGTGCAATTATTGGTTGAATGGCATTTTATGAGGGGCGACGGGGAGTAATTAAATAAAGGGAAGGGAATCGGTAAAGAGAGGGAAATACCAAATTCTAATGAGATTTGTCGTAAATCAAAATTGGGCCACCCACACAGCACGGCTTCCCATTACAGTTCTAATAAATATGACAATTAATTAATTATCTGATGACTCCTAAAGGAAGTCGAGCACCGTGCTTAGGGCATTAACCAAATAACATAATTACGTCCTCAATATTTAATTGTGTATTCGCGGTTTAATTAATTAAACTGATTGATCGTCGCCGACATTTTAATTGGATTAATTTTCTCGGCTTGGGGCGAGCGGGGTTAGTCAGTCAACGAAAATGACAAAACGCTAAATCAATGCGGGGGGGGGAGGACGTTAATTGTTTTGTGGGTGGGTCACGCGGTAAGAAATGTGAGAAAGGGGGAAAGTGCGAAAAGCGCGGGGTCTTAGGGGTTATTGTGTTTGTCCGACTAGCAACAGCCTCTTTTTGTTGACAGATTGAACGCGAGGTGCTCCAATTGCACTGCTCCAATCAGTCAGCAGATCCCTTCGGAAGTGATCGGGCGGAGAGACGCGTCGCATTGACCGAAAGGCGTGACAATTGCGTACAGAAATTTCGACTGGTCCGTAGGGGGCGGGAAGAGGAGGGGCAGGGGGCGAATGGAGGGGGAAAGAGAACCGGTACGCGACATTTCTTTCCCGCCGTTTCTTTCCCGCCATTTCTTTCCCGCCGTTTCTTTCCCAGGACACTTCTTTCCCGCCGTTTCTTTCCCGGGACATTTCTTTCCCAAAATTCTTTTTAAAAAAAGCTAACCACCCCCTGGTTTTTCTGAAAAAATTATCCCTTATTTTTTAAGGCCTCCAAATTTCTTACTAGAAACCTAAACCACTTATTTTTAAAAACTTAAACCTAAATTTGTTTGAAAACTACCCCTAGTTTTTTTTCCCAAACTCAAGCCTAGTTTTTTTGAAAACCGAAAGAATTTTCTATTTCTTTCACCAAAAACTTGGTGGCTATGTTTTTATGAAAAAATGAGGGTATAGATTAAATTTTCAAAAAAAATTGGTTAAGTTATCAAAAAACAAAGGGGTTAAGTTTTTCAGAAAAACTTGAGAGTGGTTGTTTTTTTAGGGGGTTAGGTGTTTTAGAAAAACTAGGGGGTGGTTAGGTTTTTTAAAAAAACAATTTTGGGAAAGAAACGGCGGGAAAGAAGTGTCCTGCTCCGAAAGAGAACGGGGGGGGACACCTTTCTGTGCTCATTTTGCCTTTCATTTTTTGTTCTTCTATTTTTTTAAATTTTATCTCAAATGGTTATCTTTTTATGAGCACATTTTTAATAAATCAAACACCAGCAAATTGGCCATTTGTGCATTTTTCCTTTCCATCGATTGGCGGGGGAGGGGGAGGGGATGGAGCTCACTGATTTGAAATGGCAAAAACTCTTTCTTCTTTTCTTCTAAAATGCTCCCCCCCCCCCCCCCCCCCCCCTCCTTTAAAAAATTGCCATTTTACACTTTGTTTTAATACATTGATAAAATATGTTTTATTTACATATAATTTTAAATTTTCTAAATATTTTCCCTCTCTCCCTTTTTTAAAGGTCGTTAAATTGCAAACACACCAATTTGCCAGTGAAGAACAGGCGGAACAAGCGAAAAGACTGTGTCAGCAATACAGAAAACTTATGGAATAATTTGAAAAGATGCGATTGCCCGTCTCCCATTTGATATCCGTGAAAAAAGCGGAAGAAACGGACAAAGGAAACGGCGACGAAAGCAAAGGGGGAGAAGAAGGAGGACACCATTTGTCTGACCATCCGTCGTCTTCTGCCGCTGCTCAGAGTGTTCTCCCCGCGATGGGTTCTGTCCGTCAAATTGCCACAGCGGCAAAAAGCGGCACAAAATCGGGCAATTGTTGCCGATGGGCGAAATTGAGAGTGAAGTGCAGCAAATGTTGTTTGCCATCGACCACATGCACACGCGCTATTACACGCCGAAAACATTGGACGAGGCGCAGAGGGACGCGATTTCATTTGCTGCCAGTTATTGGTCAATATTTCTATTGTGGTTCATTAGGGCCTTTTCATTTTTAATCGTCAAAAAGTTTTCATTCTTTCCTTTCTGCAGATCCACGGACGAGGTTTTGACCGGTCAACCATGGTGAAGGACTTGAAGCCGTTGGCATTCGGTGAGCAGAGTGATCCAGACGGAAACAAAAGGGTGGGCGGGGGCGTATAAATACCTTGAAAGTTTGCTGGGATTTGTCACAGATTTGATCATAATGTGGGAATTTGTCACACAATATTCCCCGAAATCGTCTATCCTCATTGCCAGAAATCCATTTCCTTGTAAGTTTTTTAAATCCTCAAAATTGGCTATGGATTTGGCAATCAACCTTTGAATGACTACCTTAGGGGAGCCGGAAAATCCGACACTGGAAAATCCGACACCGGAAAATCCGACACTGGAAAATCCGACACTAGAAAATCCGACACTACTTTAAATTTTTTTATAATAATTTTTGAATTTTCAACTAATATTTAATTATTTAATATCCTTAAAGTTGGGGAACTAAATCAATTTAATTTGAACTTTAATTCAAAATAATTTACTTTGTGTGTAAAAAAGCTTTGTATTCGTTTCTTCACCTAGTAAAAATATGCTAAAAACCAAGTTATGAATCTTACCGAGATTTATGCAACTAGGAACAATCGGTACCTTCTTCAATATTTGCGGGCAATAATGTACCGGATGGCAGAACCAATATAAAAAACTTATTTAAATTAAGTTCGGATTATAGTGATTTAGTTCACCAACTTTAAGGATATAAAATTAATTAAATATTAGTCTAAAATGCAAAAATGGTGTCGATTTTCCAGTGTCGGATATTCCGCTTGTGTCGGATTTTCCGGCGGTGTCGGATTTTCCGCTTGAGTCGGATTTTCCAGTGTCGGATTTTCCGGTGTCGGATTTTCCAGTGTCGGATTTTCATAGAGCCAAGGGATTACCATTCCCCGTCACTTCTTGCATAGCACGCGAAAATGATTACGGAAATGGTGAGCCGTGATCGCAATCATCCGTCCGTCATAATGTGGTCACTGTCCAATGAGCAAAAAATACCTTCTAATTCTGGCGCTTACGGATTACTTCAAGTAAAGGCGAGGTTTTGGCCATCAATACAAAAGAAAAATTAATGTCCCAAACAGTTCTTGCTCCAACACCTCGTCAACAAAGATGAAGCGGAATACACGCGGCAAGAGACATATGTGAGGGAAAAGTACGACAACAGAGTGTATAAGACGGACGGACGATGATAAAAAAGTCTTATTAGTTTTGTTTATATTCGGCATTCATTAGATTCATTTTTCCTCTTTTGCATGTGCTGTCTCCTTTATGTAATATCTTTGCCGGACGGCATCCTATTCGTACTGGGCGGATTTGTATTGCCGCGATTCGTACTTTTGACGCGTTGTAAGTATAAGGACTGTCTAACCTACTGTTGTTTTCGCTCCAACGCAATTAGTACGAATCAGGGCAGTCCGACCGCCCAATACGAATAGGGTTTTTATCATGTTTGCCCCCCCCCCCCCTGCTCGCTCCTCTTTCTCTACTGTTGTTTTTTCAGACCAATAAATTGCATAAATACCCTCTTTTTTCGGGAATCGCGGAAAAAAACGTCGCGAATCGCGGTCGCGGTCGCGGATTTTTAGAAAAACATAATTCAAAATTTTTGAGATTAAAAAAAAGAGTTCATAAAGAGTTTTTTTTTGGATTTAGAAAATCTCACTGTTCAAAAAAGAAAATTCAGTGGCCAAAATAATTAGGTATTTTTAAAATTTTTTCTTTTATTTTTTCGACTTTATGAAAATTTCCTCCCCGACCAAAGTGTTGCTCCACGAAATTTTTTTAATTTTTCCAGCCTTCCCCGACAAATTCTTTCGGGGAATTTCCTCCCCGAAGGGTCAGGGCTTAACCCTGCTTTTAATTGATACTGAGAGGGTGAAGCGGTGGTGCCGATAGCCGCCGCCGGAAAAAATTTGAAAATTTTTGATAAAATTTATTTACAGATTTTCTTTAAAAATTCAATTTGGGAGTTCAATTTTGAAAAAAAAAATGAATTTTACTAAGGAAAATGGATCAAATTTGGTCCAAAATCCCGCGAATCGCGGATTTCAAATCCCGCGGTCGCGGATCGCGGTTCAAATTTGCCGCGGTCGCGAATCGCGGAAAAAAAGGCCGCGAATCGCGGATCGCGGTCGCGTCCCAGCCCTGGTCTGAATGCCCGAATCCGTAAGAATTTTTGGGTTTCTAACCCTTTGTGGACCCATTCAAAATTTTGTTGGATGAAAGTTCCCTCAAGGGTTCAAAAGGTGTTGCGACATTTGCGGCCAAGACATTTGCGGCCCAGACATTTGCGGCCCAGACATTTGCGGCCCCAGCAGGAATCAGACATTTGCGGCCCGACTTTTGCGGCCAGACATTTGCAGCCCAGACATTTGCGGCCCAAAATGTTAAGAGTATTTTCAGACATTTGCGGCCCAAATTTATGTGAAATTTTGCGGCCCAACCCAAAATCGGACATTTGCGGCCTATTTTTTATTCAAAATATTTGTAGCTTTAATTATAAATAGTTATTACGATATTCCAAGACTTATTTGTTTGTATATTAATTATTATTAAAATCATTATTTTCTAATTATTTTTAATTGGTCCAATAAATAAATTGATTTATTTATTTCGTCAAAAATTTTCTTTTTTGCTATGAGTTTGCGGCAAGAATGTTCAAGTATATTCAGATATATGCGACCCGGATTTTTCTGCCAATTTATTTATTATTAGAGCTCGACTTTTGAGGCATATGCCTTTTTTCAATTTTTTTGGTGCCTATTATAGTGCCTTTTTCGGGATTTTTGGTGCCTTTTTAGTCGGTCTCTATTTATTATAATTAATTTTTATTTTAAAATTTGCACTTTTTTGAGTTCTCCGTCATCAATACCAAACATATAATCAGAAAAACCTTCGTTATGATTATCCAAAGTTTTATGCTGAGCTTGCTGAAGGCTCCAACCAGCCAAAATTAATTCCACATTAAAAAAACCGAATCTTAATTGATGTTTATTATGTTTTTTGATCACGTGTTTGGCATTTGAATGAAAATGAATCCAAAAGGTGCAAATTTTGACAAAAAATAATTGGGTATTAATAATGGGCCGCAAAAATATGGGCCGCAAATGTCTGATTTTGGCTTGGGCCGCAAAATTTCTCATAAATCTGGGCCGCAAATGTCTGGCCGCAAAAGTCGGGCCGCAAATGTCTGATTCCTGATGGGGCCGTAAATGTCTGGGCCGCAAATGTCTTGGCCGCAAAAGTCGCATAACCGTTAAAAATGAGTAAATTTTTATGGATTGAAAATTTTATGAGAAATGCATGTTAAATAAATTTTTTTCTCAATTCCCTACATTTTACCGTGCATAAAAACTTTTGGAAACTCCGAAAACAAGACAAATTGTATTGAAACTTTAAATTCAAAACAAAAACATCTTTTTTTAGTAAATTTAATGAAATTTTTTTTTGAAATTTTGGATTATTCAAATGTTTTTTTCGTTTCTTGTTTCATAACAGTGCCCTTTTCTTCGTTACATTTTCGAATGTGATAATTTTTTTTTTCGTTTTCGTGCATCCCTTGTCGGTACTAGTTTAGGCAAATGCGATTTCTCGGTATCGGAATAGGTAAAAATCGGTAATTACCGATTTTCCCAAAGAGGTCGATAGTAAAAATCGGTAAATTTGCCACCATTCGATTTTTACCGAACCGAAAAAATCAGTAAATTTCTGTAAAAATCTGTAAGGTTTGAATGCATAATTATTAATAGAGACCGGACAAGAGGTCGGTCGGTCGGTTTTAAAAACCGAAAATTTTACCGAAAACGATAAAAACGAAAAAAAATCTCGGTTTTTTTCGATTTTTTGGTTAGTAGTTACCCCTCACCTTTTTGGGCCCCTATTTTTCAGCGCGGAAATTTCAGTAGCGGCCATTTGAGCGCCAACCTGTGAGAGGGTCTTTGGCCACTTCAGCGCCAACGCTAAACCTATGGGGGGTTTCCAGTCCATTTGAGCGCCAATCCTAAGCCTATGGGGCCTTTCCTGGCCATTTGACCGCCAACCCTAAACCTATGGGCCGTTCCCAGACCATTTGAGCGCCAATCCTGATCCTAGGGGAGCATTCTTACGCCCATCTGAGCGCCAATTCCAAACCTATTTGCATTTGCCTCAGGGCGACTCTGTGCACATAAATAATTGCATCAGCACTGGACCCAACGGCCATTTTAGCTTTAGCTCCGCCCACCATAGAGGGGTATATATAGCCGACCATTTTCAGCCAAAAAACCATTCTCCTCATTCATTCGCAAAATTTTCCAAACACAATTTCAACGAGCTCCTCTCCACTCCCTATTTACCAAACATTTAATATAAAAATATTGTTTCACATTTCTTTAATTGCACCACTATTTACCCCGTCTTCCATTCAATATATCCATTCTTCCATTCATTTCTAATTTAACTTGTTACACTCCAATCAGTGTTTAAACTCAATCATTTTAAATAAATTATCAAATAAAAAATGAAACGTACTTCCGTTACCCAATTTTCTTCCCCAAAAAAGTCCCAATCTAATAAATGTATCCGTAAAATCAATAATTATACCTCAAAAAGCAAAAAATATCAATTTATCCGTCCAAAATCTAAATTTATTATTGAGGAAATTGAAAACTGCCCGAATCCTGCTGCTGAACTACGTTCATGTCTGCATCATTCGATTCAGGAGGCAATTCAAGACGGCCACAATTCATTAGGAGGAGCAAGTAAAGTAGGAGTAATTATTTCTTCTGAACTTTTAGACCAGGGTGACATTATTCTACCAATTACACCCATCACGCCCAATGTCGTAGACGCTGTCTTCAATCAATTTTCTAAAGTGGAGTAGAGTAAATCAAAAAACGTCAATTTATATGGGGCTCCATTCGTAATCACAGTCACCATACTCAACACTGATTGTCTCCCAAGACATCGAACAACAAAAGGAAAAGGGCGACCTCCCACCGCATCACAAGCCCACATCTTCAAAATTAATAAGCGACCCTGAAGCGCCGGTAGGGGTCAGTTCCGTCCCAGCCTACTTTAGAACTTCATAATCCTGGCTTTTTTTGACTTTTTGCAAATTGTAAATGTAACTTTTTTGTGGTGCTTAATCGCTTAGCTTCTGCTTAATTAAACCTTCTAAATACGTAGGGCCTTCGAACAATATAGGCCTGCCTGCTTCTAGAACCTTTCAGCACCGTTCACTTTCGGTGCCATTGCGCTGGCCCGCCAGGGATTGGTTCAATTGGCAAGGAATCTCTTGCTTAGGTATTTGTAAAACTTTTTGAGCTCAACAAGACAGCTCAGTCCCAGTTCCATAACTCGCCAAAGATTGACCGGAGCCAAAAATTATTTCTGGGCATTATTGTAGAATTTTTCAAGTGCTACCGAATGATTTATAATAAATAGGTCGGAAAATATCCAAAAATTTTCAAGCTAAGCCCCCTTAGAAATGTGCATGCACACTTTTTTGGGGCAAAAAAAAAAGAAAACTTTTCAGGGCCTATTATAGGTGCTGAATAGGAATATAGACTTTACACTTTATTTGGACTAAAAATTCACAAAAAATAAAAAGTTAAACTCCAAATTTCCTAATCTTTTAAATTTTCAGTAAAAAATTCATAAATTTTTTTCAGAATTGCTACTTTTTTTTTTAGAAAAATTGCTAATTTTTAGCTCTATTTAAAATCCCTTTAGTTATTTTTTCTATTTTGGAATTTCGGGCCATAGAGGATAGGCATACCCCTTTTGAAGTTTATGAGAAATTTTTGATTCTCGGCTTATCGGGTCGCTATTGTGGTTTTGCAAATAAAAAATTATTGAAAAAACCGAAAAAAAAATTTTTTTTTTGGGGGGGGGCTATAATCGAGAGGGGGGCTCTACTCGAGGGGGGGCTTTATAGTTCGACCCACTTGAAAAGGGGGGCTATAATCGAGAGGGGGGCTCTACTCGAGGGGGGGGGATCTATTCGAGGAAATACGGTATATCAAGTGGACGGTTACATAAAGGGGATTAATGGGAGGAGGGACAAAATAATAGAGGTGAATGGGTGTTTGTGGCATGGGCGTGAGGAGTGTTTTGATGAATTGGACGAGGAAACGCGAATGCCGAACGGGAAGACGCTGCGAGAAATTAGAGAGAGGGAACGGAAGAAACACGAAATACTGAGCCGGTACGTCGACTTGGAGGTGATTTGGGAGCACGAGATCAATGAGCAGCTGAAGAGGGACAAAAAAATGAAGGAGTATTTTGACAACTGGAAGGACCGTTCACCAATAAAAATCCGAGAGGCATTTCATGGAGGGAGGACGGGCCCAATGAAGCTACTCCACACAACAAAGCCGGGTCAAAAAATCAGCTATAAGGGCTTCACCAGCCTCTACCCTTGGACCAACTTCTCTACAAACTACCCACTCGGCCACCCAAAAATCATAAACTTCCCACCAAATGAGCAAACGGTCAACTGGCGCACCCCTACCGACAACGCCTACAAAGGACTACTCAAAGTTTTATTTCTACCACCAAACAACAACATCAACGTCACCGTAATGCCCATAAAATTTGACGAACGCCTACTCTTTCCACTTTGCGAAAAATGCGCCAAACACATCACCAACAACTACCCCAGTGGCCTCAAAGACGACAACTACTCCTGCCCCCACTTTAATCCAAATGACCGAGCTTTTGTCTCCATTGTACTCATCTTGAATTAAATGCAGCGCTGGAGGCCGGCTACACCGTCTGCAAACTTTTCCATGTCCTCCAATACGACCAATGGAATGACAATGTCTTCAAGTCTTATGTGAGTGAAATGATGGCCTTGAAGATCCACGCCACCGGCTTTCCATCATGGTGTAACAGTGAAGAGGAGAAGAGGGAATATATTGATGAGTGCAAGGAAAGATTTGGAATTCAACTCGACAAGGGAAAAATAAAAGCGGAGCCGGGGAAGCGCTACATCGCCAAACTATGCCTCAACTCACTTTGGGGCCGCTTCTCCATGAGGAACCCTTCTCTTCAAGGCAATAATCAACAACGACGAAAGTTTAATTAGACAATACTCTGACGACAAAAAAATTGAGTTGGTGGATTTGGAAATGATGGACGAAGACAATGAAGTGTATATGCACACCTACAGGCCAAAGGAAGAGTTCATAGACGAAAATAAGTACTCCAATGTAGTCATCTCCCTCTACACAACTTCAGCGGCACGCCTCTACCTCTACGAAGTACTCAAAAAAGTCGCCGATACCCCTGAATGCGAAATCCTCTACTTCGACAACGACAGCGTCATCTATGTACACCCTGAATCAAACGACCCACTACCTACTGGAAAGGGGCACCTTGGAGAGCTGACCGACGTAAAACCCGACCACGAGATTTTGGAGTTCATCAGTGCTGGCTGCAAAAACTACGGGATGAAGCTGAGAAGGAGGGATACTGGTGAGATTGAATTTGATTTAAAAATTAGAGGGTTTACCCTCGATGAACAAACTGTACAAAAAATTCACTATGATACTGTAAAAGACCAAATATTACGTTATGGTACCGATGACCCCGCCGACCCTATAATTGTAACCTATCCTCATTTTATTCGCCCCAATCTTATCAAAGGCAAAGTGTATACCCATTCCCTCACCAAACATTATCAACCCATATTTACCAAAGGCATTATTAATAATTTCTACCAAGTTCTTGAATTTCGATATCGCAAACCTCTTTTGTAATATACAATCTCTCTCTCTCTCTTATCTTATTATTGGCTATTGATTTTCATATCGTTTCTCTCATTCTATCTATTTATAACATGCCGGGACGGAATGACCCCTGGTTGATCCTCTCCAACACTCGAGGCCATCCATCTGAGATGAAGGTGGACGAGCTGTGCATTATTGTAATGCACAGCCTGGTGAGTGAGTGTTTGGATTGGGGACCGAAGGTGAAGCCGGTTCCTGGGTGTTTAACATTTACATCCAAAGGGAACTATATGGAATCTGATATGTCATTAAATTTTAAGAGTTGCGTACTTTCATATTTGTATTTATTTTTACTCTTTTAATCTTTTGAAATTGTTATTTTTTAAGCAGAAATAAATTTTGTAAAAACATTGTGTCTTTTGGTAAGCAAATGGGTATTTAAGGACTAGTTGGGTAGCTTTTATAATCCATAATAAGAAAAATGTCATCTGCTTCTTCAAAGAAGACTCTCCAATCTGTAGTGGGGCAAGTTATTCAACACGAAGCTAAAACTGAAAGCAGCGAAAGATCACCTAAAGAGAATGGGTTTGAAAACCCTCAAAAATCAAAAGCTGACAATTTATTGGATTACCGGCGGTCCTTCTGGAAATTGGCCCGTCTCAAATTTGCCGTTATCAATTTTCTGTGCCCTGGATGTCGCCGAATCAACTACAAGCATAAGGACCAGTTTAAACTGATGGGAGACGAAGAATTCCACTTTACCCAAGTGATGTGTCCAGGCTGTGTGAAGTATAATATGATGCAAACTGATATTTACAATAAACACACAAAGAATCCACACTAATTGTATTTAAATAAATTTCATTTTATTATTTTTATACATTAAAATTAATAAAGATGATTGATGAAACCTCTATCTTTAGGCACAGTAATTAAGATGGTCATCTTGAGGTGGCGAAACAACCTTTCTATTAAAATTTTTTAACGAAAAAAAATGTGCTGATAGACTTAACGGCAAAGTCTGTACTTTGCAAAAATATATAACTAATATAATAATTAAATATATTTTTTATAATTTGTTAAGGGATTCTCCTTTATAAATAGTTTCTTTTCTATCTTTAAGATTCATTTTCAAAAAATGTCATCCCCAAAAGTACCAATAATTAAAAATTGTGTGGCTGTTGTTGACCTCAAAACTGTCCTCGATATTAATAAAATTTATATAATTTCCCTTTCTACCAAATACAATCCTAGAAAAATAAATGCCGTCATAATGAAGGTATACAGTCCAGATGCAACTGGTATTATATTCCCAACCGGAAAATTTGTGTGTACTGGGGCAGCTAATGAAAGTCAATGTAGAGAAGCTGCTGAACAAATAACTTAACGAATAAGGCAATGTGGTTACTATGAGTGTAAAATCCAGGAATTTACCGTCCAGAATTTAAACAACAGATGTTGGTTTTCATATAAAACTTGGACCACTTTCAGACTATCTCGGAGCCAAATACTGCTCCTTTACACCCGAATTGTTCCCCGGTCTTGTCTACAGAAGCTCAGCCCCTAAAATATCCATCATAGCGTTTTCTAGTGGAAAACTAAATTTTACGGGAAGTAAATCAAAAAAAGACATTGTAATGCGTATAATCACTTTTATTCAGTTTTGTTCAATTTTAAATATTGACAATCATTAATATTTGTAAAAATCATAATTATTTTCTTTTTTCATAATAAAATCAGAAATACTTGAATTCCCATAATCCAAAGTGGTTGGTGTTGGGTAATTTTGACCTAAATAAATATCTGTTTGGTCATTATCAATCATTCTCACAAGTTCAAGAGGGTAGTATCTGTCGTGTCCATTTTTATTCTTCTCGACCACACAACGATTGTTTGCGTAGTGAAGGCAAATGTAATGACGTACATAAAAATGTTGGTCCACAGTAACATTCTTAAACCCATTGTAAGCCATTTGTTTCTTTGCACTCTCCTTTGTGATGCCACCATAAGTAAATTGCTTTTGCTCACCAATAAGATTTTTGTATGTAGTTTGGAGGGTCCTTCCCTTTAGGTGTTTTCCAACCTTTAATATCTCATCAGGATGATTTAGATGGTCGCACAAGTTACGTGTAGTGCAATTAAGGAGCGTAGCAATTTTATTGTCCAGGTGGTCCATCTTTACAATGTAAATTTAAGTTGTCAAAATTCTAAATGTTTTATGGCAATTCCTCCTAATTGAAAAATGACATTGCACATGTGGGCTACAGCCAAAAGGTGTCGGCTACAGCCAAAAGGTGTGGGCTACAGCCAAAAGGTGTGGGCTATAGCCAATAGGTTTGGCACACGTTTAGTCAATTCCTCCGTGTTTTCCTTCCCAAAGTTGTTTAAATTCCCTACGTAGTTCGACGAGGGCATAGGTGAGAATTTGGACGTCATTACAGCAGTATTAGGTAGTTTTTCTTTGAGGTCGAATGATTGGTTGTAGTTATTGTTGTACCAGTCGTTAAATTTTTGGAGATCGGGTTTTTTCTTTTGATTTGGGCAGTAGTCATTGCGTGGAGGAAGATGGGGAAGGACGTTGTTGTAATTTGATGATCTGTTGAACATGTGTGGAAAATGCTGCTTATCCTGTATTTGTAGCCCAAAGGATTTGATGAGCCCGGATAATTTGATGGGCATTAGATTATAGCTGTCGTGGAAAATTGTTTTTGGCCCATGTTCGTTGTCATCAATTTTGAGTTCGTAGAGACGGTTGCCTTGTTTGTTTTTAAATTATTACCTTGCGCTATAACCTCCTTGATGATCATTGTCATGTCATAGCGTCCCCCAAAGTGTGCAAAGGCGATTGTTGTAAATTTTTTGTTGTGTTCAAAGAGGAGCCTGATGATTTTGTGGTCGACTGTCGTCTCGGTGTAGTTGAAAGGCGAAAAGGTGATAGTTCGATGGTGTCCACAAATTGCGCATGTTCTTCCTTGTAGTGAGTTTTTCCATTCGGTATGCCCCTTTTATATAATGAATAGAAGCGCATTAATTCAAGGGCGTAGAAGAGGCAATAGTTGTCTGTTGTTAATTTTGAAGATGTGGGCTTGTGATGCGGTGGGAGGTCGCCCTTTTCCTTTTGTTGTTCGATGTCTTGGGAGACCATCAGTGTTGAGTACGGTGACTGTAATTACGAATGGAGCCCCATATAAATTGACCTTTTTTGATTTACTCTACTCCACTTTAGAAAATTGATTGAAGACAGCGTCTACGACATTGGGCGTGATGGGTGTAATTGGTAGAATAATGTCACCCTGGTCTAAAAGTTCAGAAGAAATAATTACTCCTACTTTACTTGCTCCTCCTAATGAATTGTGGCCGTCTTGAATTGCCTCCTGAATCGAATGATGCAGACATGAACGTATTCAGCAGCAGGATTCGGGCAGTTATCAATTTCCTCAATAATAAATTTAGATTTTGAACGGATAAATTGATATTTGTTTGCTTTTTGAGGTATAATTATTGATTTTACGGATACATTTATTAGATTGGGACTTTTTTGGGGAAGAAAATTGGGCAACGGAAGTACGTTTCATTTTTATTTGATAATTTATTTAAAATGATTGAGTTTAAATACTGATTGGAGTGTAACAAGTTAAATTAGAAATGAATGGAAGAATGGATATATTGAATAAAAGATGGGGTAAATAGTGGTGCAATTAAAGAAATGTGAAACAATATTTTTATATTAAATGTTTGGTAAATAGGGAGTGGAGAGGAGCTCGTTGAAATTGTGTTTGGAAAATTTTGCGAATGAATGAGGAGAATGGGTTTTTGCTGAAAATGGTCGGCTATATATACCCCTCTATGGTGGGCGGAGCAAAAGGTAAAATGGCCGTTGGGTCCAGTGCTGATGCAATTATTATGTGCACAGAGTCGCCCTGAGGCAAATGCAATTTTAAAATAGGTCACAGCTGGACGCTAACCTCAGGCTTTTGAGATTTATTACCCTTTGGGAAGAAAATGCAGTTTCGAAATGTTGGTCACAGAGGGAAAGGACCCTCAGGCACTTGTGATTAATTGCCCTAGGGTAATGCAATTTTTAAATAGGTCACAGCGGGTGGCGAGCCTCAGGCATTTGAAATAATTACCCTTTGGGAAGAAAATGCAATTTTTAAATGTTGGTCACAGCGGGAGAGGACCCTCAGGCACTTGTGATTAATTACCCTTAACTAAAAAGGCACTATAATAGGCACCAAAAAAATTGAGAAAAGGCATATGCCTCAAAAGTCGAGCTCTAATAATAAATAAATTGGCAGAAAAATCCGGGTCGCATATATCTGAATATACTTGAACATTCTTGCCGCAAACTCATAGCAAAAAAGAAAATTTTTGACGAAATAAATAAATCAATTTATTTATTGGACCAATTAAAAATAATTAGAAAATAATGATTTTAATAATAATTAATATACAAACAAATAAGTCTTGGAATATCGTAATAACTATTTATAATTAAAGCTACAAATATTTTGAATAAAAAATGGGCCGCAAATGTCCGATTTTGGGTTGGGCCGCAAAATTTCACATAAATTTGGGCCGCAAATGTCTGAAAATACTCTTAACATTTTGGGCCGCAAATGTCTGGACCGCAAAGGTTTAGGATTGACGCTCAAATGGACTGGAAACCCCCCACAGATTTAGGGTTGGCGCTGAAGTGGCCTAAGACCCTCTCATAGGTTGGCGCTCAAATGGCCGGTAGTGAAATGTCCGCGCTGAAAAATAGGGGCCAAAAAGGTGAGGGGTAACTACTCGGTTTTTAAGAATTTTTGTGTTTTTTAAACCTAACACCATATTTCTCTCCGCCGACTAATTTCTGAGCAATTCCAGCCTTGAAATGAGAAATTAAATTTTTAGTTCAAGAAAAGGTCGACGGTGCCGATAAGCGCCAACGGGAAAATTTTTAAAAAATTGAATGCATTACTTAACAGATTTTGGAAAGTTTTTTTTGGCATTATTTGAAAAAATTTCAAAAGCATTGAATGTCCGGCGGTGCCGACAGGCGCCGGCGGAAAAAAATTTTGAAAATATTGAAGAAATTTGCTAAAAAATTGTAAAAATGTATGAATTTCTTCTTCGGTTTTCATAAAAGTCGGTCGGTTTCTTCGGTTTTTTGAATATTTCGGTCAAACCGAAATCGAAAAAAACCAAAAAAGCTGAAATGTTCTCGGTCGGTTTTTTTCGGTCAAAAATCGAAACCGTAAATCAAAAAAAAAACCGAAAAATAAACGACCGGTCCGATCTCTAATTATTATTCAAAAATTATTTTTCCAAGGCATAAAATGAATCTTAATTAGGGTTAATCCCCGACCCTTCGGGGACAGGAATGACGGTGATCGGGGAGCGTCGGGGATGGAATGCCGGGGATCGGGTCGGGTACGGTCAAATTTGTCGGGGATCGGTGACCCGATCGGGGAATAAGAAATTTTTTTTTTCAAATTGTTATATATTAAAAAAAGTTCGTATCAAAATGCTTTGGAAATAATTACTGGTCAAAAGATAAGATTTTAAGGTCTAGATAATATTTTTCCAAGAATTTTACTGCTATTTAACATGCAAATTTTTGAGTACAATTTTGCAACAGAATTGAGTGTTCGTGGGTGCCGAAAGGCGCCGCCAGGCAATTCTTGAAATTTGGTTATTTTTTATTAAAAAATTTTGGTCCAAAACTATTCAATTTTGGAAAATTTTGAGAAAAGTTTTTGAGAAAATATAATAAAATGTGTCCGGGGGGTGTCGACAGACGCCGCCGGGAAAGTTTTATTTTGATGAATAATGAATTTTATATAGAGAATGGATGTGCACTTGGACAGGTCGGCCTGACACTGGGCCTGAAATGCATATTAAATAGGAAAATGCAAACAAAATTTCCTTATAAAAATTGACAATTAAAAAAAGGAACCGAAAATTTCACTAATTTTTTTCCTAAGCCTTTTTAGAGAAAGGCCTCTGGTTAGGGTTGCATTCGGTTCAATTAAGCTTCCTTTTTGTCGGCTCGTTTGACCTTACAAAAAAAACAACTTTTTGACTGATATGTACGCGTCGGTTTAAAAAAATGCAATATTAAAAAACCGATAAAAATATTTTAAACCCGACTCCCGAACCCGAATTCGAGCAAAAAAGCGATTTTCATAGTTGTCTTGATTTTTTTGACAATTCTTGATAAGCGACCCAAAAAAACCCTAGAAATATGTTTTGTACACCAACTATAAAAGTCGGTTTTTTGTTCGAATTCTGGTTCGGGAGTCGAAATTTTGGAAAACTAAGGTCATATTCGTGATCAGCGCACCAAATGACCCTAGAAACAACTTTTTATTTGAAAGTTTCGGGGGGGGGGGGGGTCATAAAACAGAAAAGAACCAATGATTCATTTTAATGTATTTGCCTGAATTATGCGAATGCATGATTCAATGATTGAGCGCTTCCGCTCTGAGTGCCGAAATTCCGAGTGCCGAATAGTGTAAATAATGTCCGAGTGCCGAAAAGGCCGAGTTCCGAATGATTTTTTTAAACAGACACTACTCTAAAATTAAGGCTTAGTTTAGGTTTAAAATTTGGCATAAACTTAAGCTCGACTAGGTCTAGACTTTTATGTTTTCATTTTTTAACAAAAGCCATTTTGGCTTTTTTTGTGCCATTCGGAACTCGGAATTTTTTTTTGTTCTATTCGGCACTCGGATCGGTAGCCTGATTGAGTGCTGGTCCGTGAGGTAGTCACAGACAATTCATGCGCGAAAAACATAAGGCTGGTCATTAATTTTGATTGAAAGATCATTCAGCAACCTGCCTTGATCATCAATCGCCCTGACAAAGTCCCTAGACGGTTGGGATTGGGTGAATTCTTCACGTCGTCTGAAGCATCAAAATTCAAGGTGACCAACCTTACCACAGTAATTGCAAACTGGTCGACTGTTCCACCGTCGGTCATTTTGAGGAGATTGATTGTTCCACCTTCTATCATTTCCAGGAGAACGGTCGTTCCGTCTTCTGTTGTTTCCGGAGCAACGGTTGTTCCATCTTCGATTTCCGTCTCGGTTCTCCGTCAAGGCATGCCTTGAGCCGTGCAAGCTTCTCAGCCTCATCCCACTTTCAGCCATTGCAATCCAGCAGGTCAGTAAATTTTCTAGCCCAACAGTCAAATTCTAATGGGGAAGTTCCAGAAAAAATCGTAAAAGTAGAACTGGATTCAGCAAACAGCATATTAACATGATGGAGTCCCTAGGATTTAATTCGGAACCCTCGTCCTGAGTGTCTTCCATATTGTTGCTCAGAGGCGCAACCTCAGCCACTGAATCATCAGTGTTGATAGGATTGTTGTTTAGATTCATGAGAGGAGAAGAAGTTGCGCAATTCAGAGTCGAAGCACTGGGAGATTTTGGGGTGTCGTCCTTGAGTTCAGTGAGGTTCCGCGAGGTTTCGTTAATTTTTCTATTGAGAAAGCGTGTTAAACGGTTTGCACCATCCTCAGTTCTGACTAAGTCAATATGGAGTTTATCCATGTCAGATAGTCGCGCAGTTGTACTAAGAATCTTTTCATTAAACATGTTCTTGTCTTGTGCCTGGTAGGCATCAACTGTGAGCGCGCGAACTCCAGTTTTTCAATTTTCGTTCAATTTCAGATGTTTGGTACGTGTACATGCACAAAACGATGATTCTTGATGAGAATTCTTCACCAAAATGCACAAGAAGTGTTTGAACCAGAAAAGTCGCAACTTCAGTTTGGTGGTCGTCAGTAAGCGAATCACTTTTTGGGTCAACACGAAAATACGAAAAAGCATTTATAAGTCCCACAGGACATTCTTGAACTGGTAGAAGAAAATCTAAGCCAGTTATGAGTGAACGTTCTTCAGCACTTCGTGATTGAATGAGTCGTTTATTGTGTATATCATAGGAAGCAAAACTGATCAGCTTCGCTAAAGAAGGGATGCCTTCTGTACATCTTTGTAAGAAACGTATAATTCGTTCCTGGTGAGACCTCTGCTTGCAGGATGACACTTTCCAGCCCAGATCCTGAGCGGAAAATCTCCGGTAGTTCTTGAAGATGCACACCGAGCTGATGACGATCACCAGTCAAAAGTAATGCCTTAAGATGGGCATGCGCGCTACCAAATGAACCACTTCCGCCCACTGGGCTTGGGTGCTCTCATCAAAACAGCAAAACACTGGCATCAGTGATATTTCCATCACCATAAAGCAGATTAGCGGCTATAGCTGCCGTTTAAAACACAACTTTCGGTCTCATGAGTGAGTTGAAGAACCTCCCGACTGCTCATTCCCTCGCAACTCGCGGATTCTTCTCGTATTTCAAGACGTACTCCTTCACTTCTTTCAGTATTTGCGGCGACAACTGCTTAATGAACTTCTCAGAGTTTACTTTCTGCGTCAAAGTGTGCCGTTCCACATCTTTTATCTGGTCCGTGTATTTGCTCCTGGCAAAGCCAGAGAACAGAGCTAGCGCATGCGCTTCATCCAAATCGTTTGCAGCACACGTTCCTTCATCCTCTTCGACTAATTTTGCAACTGGAATGTTGACACATGCTATCACCACAATTCGACGCTCCGGGTTGGTGTCCAGCATAGCCTTGATAATCGCCGCAGCGACTTTAGTCTTTCCCGTGCCCGGTGGTGCCTGCTGTTGCACCAGGCCTACTCCTAACACAAGGCGTGCTGTCACTCTTTGTCTGGTGTCAAGAGCAAGAATGACAGGGTGAAGTGGCCCTTCTTCCTCCATCCAAGAGTCCGACGAATCGTCGACACTTTCTTCCTTCATACAAATTCCCTCCAAGGACGGGCAACCTAGAAAACTGCCATTATTCTTCCCCTCGGCGAGTCTTCCTCGGCGATCGTGGATGGCGTATTGCATCGGAAGCAAAACAATCTGTCCTCAACTGCAGTAGCTGGAACCGGATGAATAACAACCGTTCCACCTTGAATGAATTCCTTCATCTTCTTCGCTACATCAGCGTCCTTTCTTCCCTGGATGGTGTTCAGAAGAATCACAATGTGAAGCTCCAGTTTTTCTTCCTCCGAATGGAGCACTTCGACATCTTTCACCAAGCCCATTTCAAAATGTTTTTCTCCCAGTTATGAGAAAATTTTTTTCTGATTCGGGTTCCCAGAACTTGGCCAATTCACTGACTTCTTTCTTCGATCTCGAACTGAATACAATCAAACAATCAGCATCCTCAAATTTCCGAGCTATTCCTTCGAACCGTGCTCAATCATCATATCAACTGCTCGCTCCATCTCAATCTGGTGCAGCCCCAACAGCATGCTCCATTGCCACAACACGCTTATCAGTAAACACCGCGGAGCATGGATATACTTTTGGGGTCATATTGGCATTCAAATCCGGCCAAACCAACCAGTGGGGGCGAACTGAAGCAACAGCACCAAAATATTCTAGTGTTTCAGCTCTTTTTTCCGTACCCAATCTGTACGGCGAAGAATTTGGCAGAAGATAACCCATGGCTACCAATGAAACAAGCTATTCCGTCCGGTGTCCATGTAAAGAAGTTGGTCCGCTTCCGTGGCCTCAGCCTGCCTTGACAAAAGTTGGGTGTTCTAATTGAGCCAAAATTTGCAGGATGGAGTGCCACCCAGACGTTTCTCAGCCAACTCGCAGCTTTTGGTTCCAGACAAAAGCGGAGAACGCCACAAAATCGCCAATTTCTAGCTTGCGCTGATAACCTCGGACCGACTCAACCAATCCGTCTTCAATGCACATGAAGAAAGGCCGATTTGGCTTTGACTTTGGCGACTTCTTGCACGCGATCACGTGACCTTCTCCAACCTGCGAAACCATATACAGCAGGGAGGACTTATTCACCGACTCTGCAGGTGGACCGACTTCACTCCCATCATCGTCAAATCTCCTATTTGGGAAGCCCTCTTTTACGGTTTCGAGTGCCGTTCTCAACTGTTGTTGTTGTTGTTGTTGTTGTTAGCCGACTCCTGGCATGTCGTTGGGGGCTGGCATGAGTTTCAAAAATAGGGCTGCTTGACGGGGAGCTGTCCACAACGTCGTGACAGTTAGGTTGGTGGGGTTGGCGGTGCAGATGAAAAGATGAGCTGTGTCGTGGGGGGATGCGCCGCATGCTGGGCATTCGTCCTTTGTCTGGGGGTTGATCCTGGCCAAGTAGTTGTTGAGGAGCGGTGAGAAGCCTGAACGGAGTTGGGCTAGGCGGGCTCGGGTGTCGCGTGGGAGGAGGTGTGAGCCAGGAGGTGACTCGGGCGAGAAAGGCATTGACTTGGGTGCTGGCGGTGTTAATGATTGGTGCCCGGGCCAGGATGGTGATGTCGTCGGCGTAGGTAATGACGCGCATGTTGGCAGGGGGCGGGGCGGAAAGGTGGTGGTGTAGAAGTTGCTTGGAGCGGCTCGGCAGTGCTTTCTTTTCTCACTGCCTCATTCTCGAACCGCTCAGGGTTTTTGTTGTCCTTTGAGCCTTCATTATCCCCAATTTCAATTTCATCATTAATGGTCCCCGCAGGACTAACATTTTCCCCTGAGCTCTCAATGCTCATTGCCTCCAGTGATTCATAAATAGACCCCGCAGGGCTTTGAACACTCAACGGACTACCAACGCTTGCCGAAGCGCTGGTTGGTGGGGTGGAATTTTCTCCGTACCCCTCGGGGTTTCCAGGATTTAAGTATTTAATAGAAATATTTTTGTTTCTCATTTAAAAACTCAGTTTCAACCGGATTTTGTACAATTAGTTAACTTAGTCATGTAGTGAGTGGATGAATGAACGGATGAGTAAATGAATGAAAGAATGAATGAATGTATGGGGAATGAAAATGAATGCATTGAGGAACAACAGATAAACGAATATACAACCACAAATAATAGATTCGGTGAGAGTGACCTGGATGAACTTATTTAAATTTGATTGGCAAAAACAAATTAGTATAGAAGCACCTAGTTTAGAATACACGAATTTAAAACGGGAAATTTTGCTGATGTCGATCGGTGTGAAGGGTATCTAACTACTGTTTACCGTTTTATTTTATTTTTTTCAATTATTTATTTCTTACTGTCTTTTCCCTTATTTATTTATTATATTTCTTTATTTTTTTTATTATTATCATTGTTGATTAAACTATTATTATTATATGGATTTTTAATTTGACATTAAATTATATGTCTATATATTATTATTATTTTGAACCCAAATACCAGTGTTGTTCGGGAGTCCCGGTCCTGGTCCCGAAAACCGGGATTTTCCCGGTTTTTTTTGGTCCCGGTCCCGGTCCCGAGTCCCGGTGTTTTAGTCCCGGTTTTCGGGACTTTTTTACACCCCTAAAGATTGACTTATGGACCAGAAAGTGTTAAGGAAATGAAGAAAATTTTCAGTACTGGATTATCTTTTGAAATAAAAATTATCGACAAGAATTCTTCAAATTTTATGTTTGATGATATAATTCTAATTATGCTAAATCAGGGCAGGGATTCGTCCTTTATTTCAAAGGACGTCCTTTATTTTCGGCTTTCATCCTTTGAAAATTTGAAGAGTCCTTTATTTCAAAGATGTCCTTTGAAAAGGGAATTTTGCCCAAAAAATGTAAAAAATGTTCATTTTTAGGCCAAAATCCATTAGCAGATCTGACCCAAATTGTCAAAAAATTTCCCGGCGGCGCCTATCGGCACCGCCTCCGCACCTCCCCCCCCCCCGCGTTTGGTGAATAAAACCATTTTTATTGCATAAAATAAAATTTTTGAAGTGTCCTTTGAATTCGCAAATTCTTCCCCTTATGTCATTTGAAATCACCTTATCAGTCCTTTGTAATAGAGCTCGACCGATCCCTACTCTGTGCTAAATGTCTAAATATTTTCAAATCATGCTTCACTTAACTATTTTTAAATGTTTATTAATCAGATTAAATGGAAGGCGCCTAAAAGATCATCGCTTTCAAAAGAACATGCCTTCATAATTTTGACGACCAAGAATGAGAAATAAATTATTATTCACATAACAAAATTTTTTTCTTTAAAATTTCTCAAAAACACACCCCCAAAAATTGGCTTATGAAGTCCCGGTCCCGGTCCCGAAATGGTCCCGAGTCCCGGTGTCTAGTCCCGGTCCCGGTCCCGATCCCGAGTTCCGAAAAATTCTTGGTCCCGAACAACACTGCCAAATACTACTTAAGTGCTCCATTAGGCATCCGAAATTAAAGCCCGTTTTAAAATGTTGTCAATCGGCGGGTGTGATAACATGAACATGTGAGAGAAAAAAACCAAGGCGAAGGCAGTTGGAAATATGTAAATGACAAAAGAAAATAGCAAAAATAAATAAATATTTTAGATTTTAATGCGGAAGTCCGATCACTACTATTTTGGGGCAGTAGGCAGCTTTATCGAACCCCTCGGGGAACCGGAACATGGTGGTGTAGATAATGAATGAGAGACAACCAAGAAAACAATATATTTTTGAAATCTCAGTTTTGAAAATAATAAAAAAATTAGATTTAAGTGGTCATTTCATTTAAAAAAAACTTGGTACAGATTTGAAACGAGGCATTAGAAATTCCGAAATAAAAAGAGAGGAGAAAGATAATAATTTTGAGATACGAATCATGCCCAAGATGATTAAAATGCAAAAGAATAATAGATTTGTGAATTAGTAATCCATTAAAAATGTTGAATGAGTCCCTCAGGGTATATGTAAAATTATTTTGCATTGTATGAATTGGACTGGGGAGAGCGAGAGAAAAAAAAATTGAATCGGAGAGGGATATAACACTTTTATTTTATTAATTTTATATTATTTTGTTTTAAATTATTTATTTATTTTTATTTCTTTTTGATTTATTTTTAATTAATTATTTTGTTTTAATTAAAATGTAAAAAAAATACCAACAAACGTATTAAAATAAATTCTTAATGTCAAATTCGAGAATTTAAATACGTAAATGCCAAACAAATTGAAATATGTATGCCAACATAGCCCCTTGGGGAATTAGGAATGTGCAAGTAAGGCTAGCGGTTTGAAACCAAACCCAACCGAAAAACGAGAAATTCGCTCTCAATTATCGGTTCGGTTGGCGAAATATCGGTTTCAGTTATCGGTTTTAATGGGTTCGGTCTCAACGAATTCCCTCCAGAAACCACCAACCCAGTAAATTAATGAACAATGAGCGAAAAAATAATTGAGAGAGAGAAATATCCCTTCAGGACAAAAGATTTCCGTGCCGAGAGAGAACCAAAAATATAAATAAATGGCCCAAAAAAATAAATTAATGGTAAGTGAGCCCCTCAGGGTGGTTACGTAATTAGTAACCAAAAATTATACCGGAAGAGGTTATTCCTTATTTCCAAAATGGTTTCATTAACTTGCCAAAAACAACAGAACATTTTTTTCGACACTTTATTGAAGTATTTTATCCCAAAAGAATCGCATCATAGAAAGACCCATCCATATGATCAGAACAAATGGGTGGAAAAAGAGAAAAAAAAATGGAAATAGTACAAAAGTGATCAGAGGATTGGGGAGGGAAAAACTGCTCCAGAAACGGGGGAGGAAAAAAATCACACCTCATACCGACTATTTTCCTTCATACTTCATACTCGCCGTAAGAGTATGAGTATGAAGTATGAATATAAGGTCCGAACACTGGATGAAACATGACTTTTATCACAAAAATGAGAAATATTTTACAAACCATGCCTTAGGGAACTAATGAAGCACAATGATTAATGGATGTATATGTAATTAGATAAGCATTGAGTGATTACTTGAATTGGTTCCGCAGGGCATTTTTTGAACTAGAAACCATTTCAGTTACTTGTACTATTAGGAAGAGGAAAAAAAAACTCCCAAATTTGACAACATTGTTATCAAAAGACAAGAAAAAAAAATACAGTGCCTAATTTTTGACTCTTAATAGTTCAGCTGTTCTGGTCCGAACATGGATGGTTCTTCTCTTCTTTATACATAAGACCGAATAATTAAACCATTTGCAGGTGCAAAGGAAAAATTTTAAGCGGGGGTTCCCACTTTTTTTTCTTTTTTTAGTGTAGAAAATTTTGAAAATTTGGGTGAAACTGTTAGAGTTCATAGGAAAAACAAATTCCGAAACGACTCATAAACAAGAGGGGGAGAAAAAAAAAATTGGGCAAGACAACAAGCCCTTAATTAGCAACCAAATGACCACGCCCTTTTTTTAAACTCAAAAACCAAAACACAAAACGAAATATTTTTGACTTGCTATGACCATCCATGTTGATTGATCCCGAACAGTAGCGCGGATTTTTCCCATGTTTGTTTGGGTTGAGCAGACAAATCTGAAAATTTCTCGGGGAGATTAAATTTTGTTAGGAAAAAAAATCCACTGCGCAACTCATTGCTTACTGTTACAGCACCATTATAAAATAGATGACAGGGAGGTAAGTGCTCAGCATTAAACAGTATGAATTAGTATGAAAGTGATAAGAAATAGGGAAGAAGGAAGTGATCAGAAAAGAGAAGTTGAGCAGAAAATGGAAAAAGGTGATCGGAGATAGAAACAAGGAGGAAAGTGATCTGAAATTGACCAGTCTAAGGGTGAGTGGAGAACTGATCCAAGGGCAACACGACGATCTCGAAAGGTTGAAGCGAATGCTTCATCTGTTTCTTCATCCGGCTCTGCAGCAACTGCTTCGTCCTCCGGCTCTGCAGCCACTGTTTTGTCCTCCGGCGCTGCGACTACAATGTATAGACGACCATCCGCAGCAGCTGCCTGACCAATTGCATGACGACTACCCGCAGAAGCCGCTCGACCAACAGCATCATGATCATGCGCAGCAGCCGCTTGACCAGTCGACGGACCAGTCGTCAATACCCACGTTCGAGGCCATGGTCCACCCATTTTTGAGACGACTGACGAAAGCGACGATGAAGCCGGAGAAGGAAATGGCCATCTGGCCGCAGCACTACAATGTATAGATACTTCAATTATCGATTGATTTCCAGCCCAAACCTATTGGCTTTTTTTTTTGGGGTGAGAGAGTGCACCGTCTAACCTCTCCATACGCGCTGGTTGGGGTTGCGTACGCCTCTGATACGGTACCATTGGGATGGCGTGTGCGTTGGTTGGGGTGGCGTACGCCTCTGGTACGGTACCATTGGGATGGCCTACGCGTTGGTTGGGGTGGCGTACGCCTCTGGTATGGTACAAACACATGTAGTCAGCGTACGTATGTAAGGCGCACGTGACGATGGACGTACATGTTCCAGGAGTACGGTGTACGTATGAATCTACCGTTCACATGTAGTCAGCGTATGCATGCAGAAGGCCTACGTGATGGTGGACGTACGCATTCTTGGAGTACTGCGTACGTATGAATCTACCGTACCCATGTAGACAGCGTACGCATGCAGATGGCCTACGTGATGTTGGGCGTACGCATTCCTGGAGAATTGCGTACGCATGTATCTACCGTACAATAAGACGGCGTCCGCATGAATCTAACATACGCACGTAGTTACAGTACCATTGAGATGATATACGCATGTGTCTACAGTACACATCTAGCCAACGTAGGCATGTAGAAGCCCTACGTGATGGTGGACGTACGCACTCCTTGAGTATTGCGTACGCATGTATCTACCGTACTATTAGGATGACGTACGTATGAATCTAGCGTACGCATTAGATACGATAGCACCGTAGCATGTAGAAGGCCTACGTGTGATGAACGTAGGTATTACTGGAGTATTGAGTACGCATGTTTCTACCGTACTTTGTAATGGCGTGAACTAGACAGCGTATGCATGCAGAAGGCCTACGTGATGGCGGACGTACGCATTCCTGGAGTACTGCAACGTATGTATTTATCGTACACATGTAGACAGCGTACGCATGCAGATGGCCTACGTGATGGTGGGCGTACGCATTCCTGGAGCATTGCGTACGCATGTATCTACCGTACGATTAGACGGCGTCCGCATGAATCTAACTTACGCATGTAGTTACAGTACCATTGGGATGACATACGAATGCGTCTACAGTACACATGTCGCCAACGTACGCATGTAGATGGCCTACGTGATGGCGGACGTACGCATTCCTGGAGTACTGCAACGTATGTATTTATCGTACACATGTAGACAGCGTACGCATGCAGATGGCCTACGTGATGTTGGGCGTACGCATTCCTGGAGAATTGCGTACGCATGTATCTACCGTACAATAAGACGGCGTCCGCATGAATCTAACATACGCACGTAGTTACAGTACCATTGAGGTGATATACGCATGTGTCTACAGTACACATCTAGCCAACGTAGGCATGTAGAAGCCCTACGTGATGGTGGACGTACGCACTCCTTGAGTATTGCGTACGCATGTATCTACCGTACTATTAGGATGACGTACGTATGAATCTAGCGTACGCATTAGATACGATAGCACCGTGGCATGTAGAAGGCCTACGTGGTGATGAACGTAGGTATTACTGGAGTATTGATTACGCATGTTTCTACCGTACTTTGTAATGGCGTGAACTAGACAGCGTATGCATGCAGAAGGCCTACGTGATGGCGGACGTACGCATTCCTGGAGTACTGCAACGTATGTATTTATCGTACACATGTAGACAGCGTACGCATGCAGATGGCCTACGTGATGGTGGGCGTACGCATTCCTGGAGCATTGCGTACGCATGTATCTACCGTACGATTAGACGGCGTCCGCATGAATCTAACTTACGCATGTAGTTACAGTACCATTGGGATGACATACGAATGTGTCTACAGTACACATGTCGCCAACGTACGCATGTAGATGGCCTACGTGATGTTGGTCGTACGCATTCCTTGAGTATTGCGTGCGCATGTATCTACCTTACTATTAGGATGGCGTACGTATAAATCTAGCGTACGCATTAGATACGATACCTTTGGGATGGCGTACGTATTCCTGGAGTATTGAGTACGAATGCTTCTACCGTGCATTTGGGCACCGTACGCATGTATAAGGCCTACGTAGTGATGAACGTAGGTATTACTGGAGTATTGAGTACGCATGTTTCTACCGTACTTTGTAATGGCGTGAACTAGACAGCGTATGCATGCAGAAGGCTTACGTGTTGATGGGCGTACGCATTCCTGGAGTACTGCAACGTATGTATCTATCGTACGCATGTAGAAGGCCTACGTGGTGATGAACGTAGGTATCACTGGAGTATTGCGTATGCAAGAATCTACCGTACATATGTAGACAGCGTGCGGAAGGCTCACGTGGTGATGGACGTATGCATTCCTGGAGTGTTGCGTACGCAAGAATCTACCGTACATATGTAGACAATGTACTTAGGTAATGGTGGACATACGCATTCCTGGAGTGTTGTGTACGCAAGAATCTACCGTACACATGTAGACAATGTACTTACGAGATGGTGGACGTATGCATTTCTGGAGTGTTGCGTACGCAAGAATCTACCGTACACATGTAGTCAATGTACTTACGTGATGGTGGACATACGCATTCCTGGAGTGTTGCGTACGCAAGAATCGAACGTACACATGTAGACATTGTACTTATGTGATGGTGGGCATACGCATTCCTGGAGTGTTGTGTACGCAAGAATCTACCGTACACATGTAGACAATGTACTTACGAGATGTTGGACGTATGCATTTCTGGAGTGTTGCGTACGCAAGAATCTACCGTACACATGTAGTCAATGTACTTACGTGATGGTGGAATACGCATTCTTGGAGTGTTGCGTACGCAAGAATCTAGCGTACATATCAGGGATGTTGCAAGTTTCGCTTTTCGCGTTTCGCCTTTTCGCATTTTCGCCTTTTTTGGGCATTTCGCTTTCGCCTTTTCGCTTTCGCTTTTTATTTTGGTTTCGCTTATTTCGCTTTTCGCCTTTCGCTTTTTATTTTGGTTTCGCTTATTTCGCTTTTCGCCTTTCGCTTTTTGGCGCAAAAGCGAAATAAAAGTACACCCCTAAAGATAGAGTTTTTTTTGGAAGATACGTAGGAAAATCTCGGAGAAAAGAAGAAAATTAATAAATTGTTGGTGTCATTGGTTGAGGGGTTCATATCCCTGTCCGTCTGTCTCCGTCCCAATTTTTGGCATATCCATCCGTGATCCGCGGATATACGCATTTTAGAGAAAAAAAAAAATGTTAAACAAAAAAAAATTCTCAATTAATAAAGTATGTAAAGCAAAAATTAAATCATTTAAATTTAAAAAAAAATCCGGCGGCGTCTAACGATATCTCCGGACACCATTTAACTTAGATTTTCTTAAAAATTATCTCACTAATCTTCACAATGTACCAAAAATCATAAATTGTCCTTATTTCTAAAATTTGTCCTTATTTGGAGGGTCGAATCGTAGAAAAAAGGCACCTCCGGACACTCTACCTTTTGAAATTTTTCAAAAAAGGACACAAAATTGACCACTTTTTGAGAAAATCTGTTAACAAATGAGCCATAATTTTCAAAAATTTTCTCCGGTGGCGCCTAACGGCACCACCGGACCCTTTTTCGCCTATGTTTTTTCAAAATTTAACTCGAAAACCTTAACAATCGGGCTTTATTGGTGCAAAATCTCTTACCAAAATACAACCAATTTTCAAAATTTTCCCGGCGGCGCCTATCGGCACCGCCGACTCTTACTTTTTCGAAATTAAAAATGAAAAGTCTTATTTCAAAGCCTAATAGCAAAAAAAAATACTGCCATAGTGAACAAATATGCTATAAACATTAATTCTTGCAAAAAAACATTAATTCTTGCAAAAAAAAAATGGGTTAAAACAGTTCATTATAAAAAATAAAAAAAAACATTTTTTTTTGCTGGATTTTGATTTTCACTAGTGGTTTTTTAAATTTATAAATTTTTCGAACAAATCTATTCAAAAATTTCTGTATTATTAAATATTTTGTTGTTTTTTTCGTGCACTTAAATAAAAAGAGTGGTCAAAATGATTTACCAATTTAATTTATGTCTTAAGTTATAATTTTTGAAACTCCCGCCCGGGACTCCTGCAAAATGTAACGGGATTAAGGGAGCGAGATAAAGGCGGGAACCCCGAACGGGAGTCCGGTCCCGTTTTTTTTCAACTCCTGACTCCCGATCCCGCTCCCGTAAATTATTTTTAACCGGTCTCTAATTTTTACAATTCAAATGATGAAGATTTTGGCGCAAATTTTTAAAATTTTTGTTTCCCAAAAAAATTTTTCGTGTTTTCGCTTTTCGCCTTTTCGCTTTTTCGCCTTTTTTGGGCCTTTCGCTTTCGCTTTTTGCCTTTCGCTTTTTATTTTGGTTTCGCTTTTTTCGCTTTTCGCCTTTCGCTTTTTATTTTGGTTTCGCTTTTTTCGCTTTTCGCCTTTCGCTTTTTATTTTGGTTTCGCTTATTTCGCTTTTCGCCTTTCGCTTTTTATTTTTCCTTTTGCAACATCCCTGGTACATATGTAGTTAGCGTACAGAAGGCTCACGGGGTGATGGACGTATGCATTTCTGGAGTGTTGCGTACGCAAGAATCTACCGTACATATTAGATAGTGTACGCAAGAATCTACCGTGTTTATTTTTTTAATCGATTTGTTTCATTGTTTGTCTGCGCAGTAAGGTGTACAAGGCTTTATCGATTGGTTGAATGTTTATAAGAAGGTGTGAATTTTCCATTCATTCCTATTCGTTTATTTTTTTAATACACATTTTTAGTTTCCTTGTACTCTCCAATATTTTAATAAAAATAAATTTTAAGCATTAAATCAATACTCAATGTCGTCTCAATTTTCTAGCCTTTTCAACGGCGCCATGCCACCCTTTGGACAGGTAGAACAACTTGTTCAACCCATGTTCATCAATGCGGCACATCAGCAAGTGCCGGTATTTTATTTTATTTTATAGAAAACTTTTTTATTTAGTCTCCATTTTGTGCCGATGGCACTCACACCATTCAATTTTTGAATGGGAGTGTCTCGGCCGTGGGTCGTCCACTGCCGTATGTTATTTATTGCACTTTTTTTCTATAGAATTGATTTTTCAGGCCTCTTTGCCTCACGGTGGTATCAGTGGACCACCGCCCACAACAACATACGTCAGCTGGCCCTCTCCCTGTGACCAATGTTGTGCTGCGCAACGGCGATGGTCAGCGTGTAGAAGCCTCGGGTTGGCAACTGCACTCCGGTGTTCTGGGATCATTAGACATCGGAAGCGCCTACTGGTTCACCAACTGCACTGCGCGGGCCCGATATCAACAACTGGACTGTTGGTATCGCATTGGCGTGGGTGGCAAAAATGCCATCGTCGTCCCTCACACCGTCGTACCGCAGGTAAGTTTTTTTTAAAAACTATTTTAAAAGAATTTTATGTTAAGCCGAGGGCTCCGGAAAATAGCTCCTTAGGACTCCACTATTCGAGTGGTTCGATTTTGGGAGCCCAGGTGTTTAATACTTTAAATTTTTAAACATTGAAAGATATAAGGCCACAACGGTTCAGACCGGAGCTGGTCGCACAGTCAATGAGGCAAGTGCCCCTCACGCAGCTGGCCCTATTGAAGAAGGGGACGAAAATAACAATGTGAGAAAATGATTTTTCTTTGTATGTTGTTGTTTTTTTTGAATAAAATTTTCCCAGACAATTGACGCCCGCCTTGGGGTACCGATGCGCGCTCGTCTTCCTCAGAGACGGCCAGCTCAATTGGTTGATTGGAGGATCTTAATTGTTCTTTTATTTTAGCCGGGACTACCGTAACCAAAGTGCTCGCTGTATGGCCCTTGGAGTCTGTTCGTGCTGATACACAGCGTGGAGGTCGTCTCTTAATTTATTTATTGATTTTTGCTTAATGGATTTAGGTGCTTGCGACTTTGACGTTGATCATCAAGTCTCCAACACCGTGCAGTCCCTCGTGCGCGTTGTCAACCCCAACGACCGACTCTGCTTGGCACGTGCCGTCCTACTGGGGCTCAAAGACCGTGATAAGCGACAGCCAAACGGTGGCGGACGTGACGCTTTCAAAGCGTACGTTGCTCGACAAGACCAGCATGGACCAGAAGCTGTAGATCTGTTGACGCGTGCAAAAATTGCAGTGGACAAGCAGGTGTATACGTTGGAGGACGCTGGGCAGCTTCAGCGCTGGATCAACAACGAACACGGTGTCGGACAAACTCGATGTGTAAAATGCCCTTTACAGTGTGGCCGCGCGTTTCAATTTGTGCCTCTTGCTGGAGCGTGGTCACTTTAATTACGTTGGGCGAATTGAACAACTCTTCAAAATTGAAAACTACTGCTTCTACTGTGAACGCAGAGCTACGACTCGCTATCATCAGACCGGATGTAAAGTTGTGTGTCGCCTCTGTCTTCGATTCGGAGCCGGGTTTCCATGTCAACCGGAACAGGTAATAATTTAAAAATAAAATGAAAATGATTGTTTTTTTTTCAGTTGCCAAGGGGCAGAAGCAGCTCTCGACGCTGTAATGAATGTGGCTTCGTCTTTCCGAATGACAACTACTACGACTATCATCTTGCCAACATGGCTCCTGCGCCGATTGATGGCCGAGGTCAACGCCAACGCCAGCCAATCTGTCAATGGCGTCGTTTCTGTCGAGCATGTGGGCGTGTTGCTTATTTTGGCGTCCATCAATGTGCGCCACTCCATCGGCCCGCTGGGCCAATTGACTGTCGCCGTTGTCATGGGCGACACACATTGGATGAGCCCTGCTTTATCCAACCGCTCCTTGACAGAGCCGTTCGTCAGAACAACAACAACAACAACAACGACGACGACGACAACGACGATGATGGTCGTGTCCTTGACGACGATGAAGCTGATGACGAACTCCCACTTCGTCTTTGTTTCTTCGACGCTGAGACATCACAAGAACGCCCGCTGCAACTGAACAATCAAATTGCTCAGAAGCACGTACCGATTCTCATCGTTGCTGAAGTCATCTGTGGCCATATATTCGAGCAGGAATCAGCGTCACCGATGGATTCGGGAGGAGAGCGCCAGACTGTGTTTGCCATGCCGAATGGTGCGAGGCCAACAGCTTCGACAATGGTCTTCACCTCCATTTGTGAACGCACCTGGCGACAACACTCTGCCCCCAGATGGCGCTCCGGTATTCAATCAACGGCGCTTCTACTTTCACTCCTTTGACGACGAGGCAAACGACCCGATTGAGAGATTTTTGCTATTTTTGATGAAGCACGGCTCCAAGAAGGCCCACACAGTCTGCATCGCACACAACGGTGGAAAGTACGATTTTCATCTCGTACTAGAGGCACTCCATCGCCGCAGCATACCACCGAAGCGACTGTGTACGACTGGGCTCAAAATTTACTCAATGAAGCTGCGTGGGTTAAATCAACGAAGAATAACTTTCAAGGACTCCATCAATTACTTCTTCTGTGAATTGGACGCCTTGGTTAAGAGCTTCGATCTGCCACAACACCTGGCAACGGTGAATTCGTGAGCAACTCATCATGTACTGCGTAAACGACGTTGCCATTCTCCGTGAATCTGCCCTTCGATTCCGGCAACTCATCGGTGAACACACGCAAGGCCTTGATCCGTTTTTGTGCGCTTCAACGGCCGCTGGTCTAGCGCTCGCCACGCTTCGTCGCTGCTTCCTCCCGGCCAACCGTTTGGTGCATTCACCAGAAGGCGGCTACCTCCGTGGACGACGAGCTTCTGCTGTATCTCGTCATTACATTCGCTTCTTTGAGCTGGAGAATGAGGGAGCCCAGGTCCAGTGCGCTGACTGGTCTGTGGGCGAGGCGCACATCGAGGATTCTGGGTACCGTGTGGACGGCCTTTGGCGACGTGACCCACCCCTTCGACCGTTGGCCATCGAATGGATGGGTTGTTTCTATCACGGTATTTTTTTTTTTAAATAGCCAACAGTAACCCCCGAAAAAAAAGGTTGTCCCGAGTGCTTCACTGATCGGCAACAGAAGCTGGCAGCCGGACGAACAGCCGAAGACTTGTACGAACGAACAATGCGGCGTCTTTTTGAGCTCGAAAATCAGCACGGGTGTGAGCTCCATTTCATTTGGAGCTGTCAGTGGAAGGAGCGAGTTCGTCGTGACCATGAGCTGAAGCAACGGTACGAAGCCGTCTTCACGCCATGTCCACTGACCCCCGAAATGACGCGTTGAGGGGAGGGCGCACGGAGCCCTTCAAGCTCCACCATGTGTGCGCCGACGATGAAGAAGTGCTGTGCATCGATAATGTCAGCCTCTACCCCTACGTCATGGTTTGCATGTTTTATGTTATCCTTTTAACAATGAAAATATTAGAAGGTGAATCCCTTCCCCGTGGGGAATCCACGTGTGCTTACGCGCGAATTGCTCCTGAATCCACCGACGACACCTCTTCCGTCGACTCGCCCGGAAAGCAACACCTTCCGTGGTCTTCTGCTCGTTCGGGTTCTGGCGCCACGAAATTTCCGTGTGCCTTTGCTCGGCTACCGTACCAAAGACGAGCGCTTCGGAATTTAGCTGCGTACGATATGGTATATTAATGCATTTTTCATGCTCTTTCCAATGGTGTATCGTACGCAACTGTATCTTTTATGGTTCAAGAGTTATCGCCGAGAGAACCTCGGATTTATTTCCTTTAGCTGCTCTGGGGCAGGGCCTAGGGGTAGTAAAAGTGGAGGAAAATAAATTAATTTTTAAAAATACTTAACCTAGGAATTGAGCTGCGTACGATATGGTATATTAATGCATTTTTCATGCTCTTTCCAATGGTGTATCGTACGCAACTGTATCTTTTATGGTTCAAGAGTTATCGCCGAGAGAACCTCGGATTTATTTCCTTTAGCTGCTCTGGGGCAGGGCCTAGGGGTAGTAAAAGTGGAGGAAAATAAATTAATTTTTAAAAATACTTAACCTAGGAATTGAGCTGCGTACGATATGGTTTATGAATGCATTTTTCATGCTCTTTCCAATGGTGTATCGTACGCAACTGTATCTTTTATGGTTCAAGAGTTATCGCCGAGAGAACCTCGGATTTATTTCCTTTATCAACGGTTGCTAAGGGTTTCGTAAAAAAAAGATTTGTAGGATTTGATGAACCCATCCAATGGATGGTATATGGAAGAGGAGGACGCAGTGATTTTGAGCGCTGATGTGACAGTGTAAGAATGAGGAGAAAACGAAGGAGAAATTGCTGCTGATCAGAGAAAAAAAGAGGATGAAAGAGATGAGAGGAAGGACCAAATTTGATCATGATCAGCACATCATTAATGTTGTCTTTTATAAAGATATTTTTAATGAAAAGAAGCAAACATTTTTGGTTTAA
>JBDPZO010000003.1:5301799-5333032 GCA_039877585.1 Heterodera filipjevi | reverse complement strand
CTACCCTGACTTGGGTTTTTAAGTTTTTAAAATCATTTTAAATTTCTTTTAAAATTATTTATCAATTTTTTAAAAAGGTAATAATTTCCCAAATAAGCATAAAAAAGTTAAAAAATATATATATATATTTTAAATTTAATTTATTAGGGGTGGCTATATTAAGCGAGTTTTATGTCTTTATTTTTGCATTTTGTACGAATTACGGCAGATGCTCGTTTGATTCAAACGAGAATAAAATTAAAAGGGTGTTGAGCAATGAATTTTATTTTTTTCATATTGTTAGCAATTTTTTTTTGAAATTCTTAATTATTTTTTCGCTAAATAAGATACAAAATTTAGAGTCGGGTCTTTTATGGTTTTGGAAATTAAAAATCTGTCAAATTTTGTGCAAAATATTACAAAAATACACTTTTTTAAAGGAACTAACCAAAAAATAAAAGCTTTAAATCGCGGAGAGAAATGGAATAATTGGTTATTTCTAATTCCTTTTTATCACTTGATTTTGGTTTCAAAATGATGATTTTTGACTTAAAAAAAGTTATGGCCCGACAAAAATTAAAAAAAAATACAAATTTTTATTTTATAATAAATCTTATGAAAAAAAAATTTACATGATAAAAAAAAAATTAAGCAAAGAAAAATCTTAAATTTCGAATAATTTCGCTTTTCTATAAAAAAGTTAGCAATGTTAGCCAATAATTATGTTTGGATTTTTTATTTTTTTTACCTCTTAAGGAATGATATAATATAAACATTGTTTTGTGTATATAATTTTCAATAATAATTTTAATCTAATTTCCTTTCAATTAAATTATAAATGAGAAGAGATTGTTATTTCATCAATTTCATTATATGAATTTTTTTTAATATTAATTTTTGCAAAAAAATATTTGCTACTAATAAAAAATCTTGTCCTGTAACGTTGGTAGAAACAAAAAGGTAAAACTCTCTTTTCAAAATTGCTATATGATTATTTTTTATTAACAGCATTTTTTGTAAATCGTTTGCATGGTTTTTCTACCCTGACTTGGGTTTTTAAGTTTTTAAAATCATTTTAAATTTTTTAAATTTCTTTTAAAATTATTTATCAATTTTTTAAAAAGGTAATAATTTCCCAAATAAGCATAAAAAAGTAAAAAAATATATATATATTTTAAATTTAATTTATTAGGGGTGGCTATATTAAGCGAGTTTTATGTCTTTATTTTTGCATTTTGTACGAATTACGGCAGATGCTCGTTTCTTAATCTATTGAGCTGCAGATCTTTTCAGAATAAATTGTGAGTAACCTATGGGCGTTGGTGGAGCCTAAAGGCCCTCCGGGTGAAATTTTTCAAAATCTTGTCAGATTTATTAAAAGATTTGAAACAAAAATAGCTAGAAAATTAAAAAATAAATAAATAATCTTACATCCAAAAATTTCAGATTAAAGAAATGATTCAAACGAGAATAAAAATTAAAAGGGTGTTGAGCAATGAATTTATTTTTTTCATACACATACTTGGGAAAAATTTTTTGTGACTATGACATAAAGCAAAAAATTAAAACCTGAACCCCGACCCCGAACCCCGACTGTTTTGCTCACCCAACCTCGATCCCGACCCTGCTGGCCCCGACAAACCCCCCGACCCAGACATTTGTCAACCCCGACGGCGCACTCACACTTATTGATTATCGTCTCGAGCGCCTCAGACATAGCATTTTCCGAGGGCAGGGTATGCTTCTTTCTGAGATAAAGAAATTAAAACATTCTTTGTTTGCGCATTTTTTTGTAGTTACATTAAAATAAAATAATAATTATTTTAATTATTTATATATTTCTTATGCTGTTATGAAAGTTTTATTTATACATTTTACAATTTTAATGCTTAAATTCGAATTTGGTGGTATTTTTGAATGCAATATTTTTTGGAGTAAATATTTTAGGTCTTATTTCTCTTCACTGTTTTATATAATTTCATTGAATTTCACTAATTATGAGCGTAAATTTCAAATTATTTAAAAAAGCGAAGAAGCTGAAGATATATTTCCAAAAATCAGCCGGGAATTATACAATGAGTGAAATGATTCGTAGTTTATATTTTTTAATTTTAAAATAAATTTTGGTTGAAATTATTGTTCATAAATACAAAAATATCAGGCCCAGGATAGCTTTCGTAATGGATCTCATTTGCGCATTGTTTCTTTAAGTGAATGATGCTTGTTATTGGCTCTGTTAGCCATCGGACATTATAAATTCGGCGCCAGAATTTTTCGGGCTTCGGAACTTTTCCCTTTGTGAACCAAATTTCCTATATTCGGTAGCGTTCGAAAGCTTTAAGTGTTTAGAAAATATGCATCAGCTATTTCTAAGCGATCAACTAAAATATAAATTATTGTAAATAAAAAAATGAAAGATAAAAGAAAACTTGATCCATATGTGGTTATAATTAATAAAAAATTTCTTAAAAATTTGTAGGCTATTTTACAGAGTATACTTGTAAAAAATAATATTCTTAATTGCAAAATCAATCAAAATGGGCTAAATAGCTAATTAAGATAAAGTTATTTCTATTTTATTTAATGAAAAATGCTTTTCTCAAAAAGGGGCAAAGCTTTCTTTGCATAAGTAAATTTGCTGCGGCAGCTGACGGAAAAATTATAATTGATGACATTCAGAAAAAATAAAAATTTTAAGAAAATATTAAAAAAAATTTTTTATTATTGAATGATATTGAATTCCTATAAATTCTTTTTTGCCTTTAGAAAAACAAAAAATTTCTTTTAATTTTTATATTGTCCATTCAGAGAAATGTTCAATTTTCTCAAAAGTTTTCTTATTTTTTTATAAACCATAAATTCAGCAAGAATAAAATACCAAGAATTTCTTCAAAAAAAAACTCACTTAAAAAGAAACGAAATAAAAGAATAAAATATAACGGCGCCGAAAAACAATAAAAAAAAGATAATAAAATAATTTGAATTGGGAAAGCCCACTTTCTTTTAATTGTAAGCCCTGATTCATGATTCTGGGAAGGGAATTTAAGAAAATTGCACAGACTAAGACGCAAATAAGCATAATTTGATTTAAGAAATAAATAAATTAAGAAAAAGTTTAGAATATTCCACTTGTAAAGAAAGATTTTTTTATTATGAAATTATCACATCGAATTAATTGAATTACACTTAAAAAACTAAGCATATAACACGGAATTTAACCAAAATTTACAAAGTTTGCAATTACGAAATAAAATATTGATATTTATTTTCCTTCTATTACAAATAAATGAAAAGAAGAGTAATTTAAAGCTAATTAATCCCTTTTCAAATTCATTCGTAATACAAATTTTTGCATTTAATTTTATATTATTATTTCATTTTCCTGAGTCTACTTAGGAAAATTTGATTGTTCATTTTAATATGTTTTGTCAGATCAATATTTTGCCTTTGGAAAAATCCTTAAAAAATATTGAGAGTTCTCGCAAATATTTTCAACCGTTTAAGCAATGTTGTGCAAAACTAAAAAAACACATAGGTGAAAAATAAATTCCTTTCTTTTAGCTAATATTTTTTTCTATCATTTTCTTTGGTCCCAATGGCTAATTTTATTTTGTTGTACTAATTATTTCTGTATTCATTTTGGAACTATACGAATTATACTTACTTTTTCTTGTTAAATCTTTATTAATTAAAAGATAGTTATTTTTAATTTGACTTCTTGTTATATATTCGGGGTGCTTACTTAGTTGGAAAAAATTTGTTAATCTTAATTTACATTAAACTTTTTTTATCGAGACAATCCCGGCAAAATTCTATTTTCTGCATTATATAATATATATAGGCAGCTTTTTATTATATTTAAATTAATACATTCTTTAAAATAATTCAGCAGGTAATATTGGAAGTATAAGTTCCATTGCTTATAAATTTTTTTATTTTTTTTATGCTTAAGTTTCACCATTAAAATCCAATATTTGTTTTTTGTTTTGGTTTAATGTAGCTACGATAAGATGAATATTGCTTAGCTTTTTTTCATTTTTTATAAACACGACTTGCCCTCCAACAAGGCGTTAACATTTTTTTGTGATCATCGATTTTTCCATGTTTCTTTTTTAAACTGAAAGGGTTTGGTTTTTTTAATTTTTATTTTGGGATTTGGGGGTTTTAAAATGATTTTTACTTAAATTTATTAGATTTTCTGAGCGTTGAAAAAGATTTAGTATTATTTCAGTTCCTGTCCAAAAAAATTACAAATATTTTCAGTTTCTTCCTTCCACTATAAAATTTTTAATTTCTTTTATGATAGTTTGATTTTTTATAATTTATGCTTTTGTTAGTTCCTTCATGCACCGCCAAATACTGAATGTTATAATAAGGGATATTAATTAATTTTCTTTATCTCTTTTAAATATAACTTATACTGAAGCAAGAGACTTTATAAAAAAATTTATAAAGGAATGAAAAATGTGGTGCTAGTGCGATTCGTAAAAAAGGCCATTAATAAAAATATAATTATATAATTTTATTTAAAAATATAAAATAGAGCCAACTTAACCTTAATTTAGATAATTGCTTATATGGCAAAATAAATAAAAGTCTGACAAATTGTAATCCACCCTTTAGTAAAAAATTTATTGTAAAATCATATTCAAAATGAAGATAAAAAACTTCTGCACAATAATATTTTTGTTAATGGCAGTTTTACAAAAGGCGCAGGCTGGCAATTTCATGGCTGGCCCTTTTACAAAACACGTCAGCACGCTCTTAAGTTACATAAAAATAAAAGCCAATGGCAGGTGGTGTAGGAATGGGCGCTAAATTCAGCGATTTGATTATCGTATTAGTGAAACAAAAAGAATATGGTTGAAAAAGTATGGAAGGAACTTTTATCCGTGACTGGATAATTCGACAGTGAGGACAATCCGACAGAGAATTGGGATCTGGCATTCTATAAGCAATTGCGCGCAGATAAGCCAAAAAGGGTTTGGGCGATCCAAAAAAATGGCGCCACTTGCTTCCATAACATTTTGTTCAACTCTTAAACCATTTTTTTTTTTTGGGTTTACAACTGTTTTGGGATCTGTCTGTTTAATTTTATCATATTTTTTTTTCTTTTTTATTCACTAAACGGTGTCCGGGCGCCCTTTTATCTCAGCTATATAAATATAATAATATTTAAAAAGATAAATAGTTAAAAACCATTAGCAAATTATTCAAAATAAATTTAAAAATTGAAATAAAATAAAGCAAGTAAAATATTATTTCATTTTCTATCCAATTTAAATAAAAATAAAAAGTAAACAAATTTTAGTAAAAACCCCTAAACGCGGCCGCATTGCACATCTGATTTCGGTCCGTATCAATTTTTAAATTGTATTCTTAAAGCCTAAACACCGAGTTAAGGCTTAATTTTCAATAAAAAAGTAATCTGAATTCTTTTAAAAAAATTCTTTAAAATAAAAAATTGGCAAGTATAATATTATTTTATTTTCTATCAAAAGATTAATTCGATAAAAATAAAATAAATAAATTTGCAAAAAAAAAAATTACGAAATTTAAATTTAAAATATTTGAATCTCATGTGTTTTTGCACACACATTGATGAAATTAATCTCGAAAATTTAATTTTTAAAATTTTTTTTTTGTTAATTATGTTTTTTAATTTAATTATTTGGGCGCTATTTATAAAATTCTTCCAAATTTACTGACTTAAAAATAAATATTAAAAGGTTTTTACGTATCTTTTTTGTATTAATAATTATCTAAAAATCTAAATATCCTTTATTAATATTTATTATTATTTAATTTATATCATCCTTCTATTTTTGTATTATTAATTATTTCTTAACAATAAAAAATTTTTATTGATTAAAAACTAATAAATATGCAATGAATCTAATTAATATTTTTAATTAAATATCAGTATTTTATATATTGATTAAAAAGGGAGACCTAATGTTTAACAAATAAAAAAAAAATCACTAATATTCACATTAAAAAAGAAAAAAAAATGGTAATTGAAATATTCTAAAAAATTTACATTAAAAAAAATATGATTTTAGTTTAAACTTCTATAAGAAATGGCAAAAGGATTTTGGAAATGGCTTGGCTATGCCTGAAAAAGCACGTACGTGTTTTAAATAATAAAAATTTTCAAATTGAAAAAAAACTAAATATTAATTTGTAAATTTCATATTTTTTATAAATATCATACCCCGAATTTATAAAATTTCATTGAAAGCCGTAGCTGGATACAAAGCACTCATTGCAGCTTTCAAGATTTGATAAAATTAATATTCCATAACTATAAAATAAAATAATTATATGCGTAGAATAAATACTATGTTATAAATTTTCATAAAGGAAAACAAAAATTGCGGAATGATTATTAAAGGAAACACTCAAGTAGAAGGTTAGAAGTAATTGGAAAAAAATATATATATAAATACTTTTTTTAAAAAATTCAATACCTTTCTAAAATATAAACAAAAAATAATTCATATATTTGATTTCTTAATAATTTTTAATAAGAAAACTGCCTAAATTTTAAATAAAACGCATAAAAAGCCGATCAAATGGTAATTTAAAAAAAATTTACTATGCATACAAAATAAAAATTTCAAAGGAAATAAAATTAGAGAGGTAAAATGCTGAAAATTTAATAAACATTAAAAAATCACATAATATTTATCTTTTTATTTTGCCAGAATTTTTATTCTTTTACAAATTTAAGAGTTACAGTAACCATTACTTCTAAAGAATAAATATAATATAATTTTTGTATCTCATGTGAGGGCAGGAAATATTTTCGGTTTATATTTTTAAAATTGTATACCATCTTTAACGGAGGGGATTTTAAAAAATTTCCCCGGCGGCGCCTATCGGCACCGCCTCCGCACCCCCCCTGGTGAAGAAATTAAAATTTGAATAAAATAACGATTTTTTTTATAGCAAATGAAAATTTTGTTGCGTCTTTGAATTCGAAAATTCCCCCCTTATGTCCTTTGAAATTACCTTATCGGTCTTTTGAAATCGGTCTCGGCAGATGAGAACCCTGCTCTAACCAATTCGTCATGCTGTCTCATGGGGCTTATATTTTGCCCGGGTTGGTATAAAAATTTTTAATTATTTATTAAAAATTTTTTGTTTTTATTTTATCTATTTATAAAAAGGCTTTTATATCTCATCGTTGAAAATCTAATAGATTAAGAGCTTTTCATTTCATGATCATGTGCAGAAAAAGTTTTAAAGATTATTTTATGATGATGGAATGTTGAAACGGTTTTCTATTTTTCTATTATGTTAAATCTATCTTTTTTCAAAATTATTGTTTAATTTTCGGTTAATGACTCCTCGTCGCAGCATAATAAATTAATCAATCATTTGTTTTTAGGATTATTTATGTGTTTTTCGATATTATTCGAAAGCGTTTGACGAGATCTATTAATGCGTACTAAAAATTTATGGCCAAAAACCACAAAAAATTGATATCCATTTCAAACTTTACAAAAAAAAGACAAACTTTTTTCAATTGCCCTCAATTTTTGCGATTGTTATCGAATAAGAAGACAAAAAAGCGTAATAAAATAACCAAAAATGGTTTTAAAAAAATAACAAAAATAAATAAGTGGAATAAGCTTTTCGTACGTTTATTATGAAAGGAACGGGAACGCTTTTTGCTGCAACTCTCATTGAACATGTGTATATTATGAAAAGCAAAGCAAAACATATAATTAAATAAAATCATACTATATAAAAATATTGCTTTAATGAATAATATATAAAACCAGACAATTTTTAACAAACAAACAAAAAAAGTTTTTATTGTAGATTATTTCTTTTTTATTATTAATATTTAATAACTGCAATCAAATGTTAAGCAAATTCTCGTATAAAGTAATTTAATATTTTCTATTATTTGCAATATTAATATTATTATTATTAAAAGATAAAAAAAAAAGTAAACCCGGAGCCTGAATAATTCCAACTTAAGCCAAATTAGAAGCAATGTCCATGTACGAAGGATCAAAAATGTTGATTTTTATGCATGGTCTAAATAAAAAATAAAAGCCTTAAAAGCCGATAAAAATATAATCGGCAGAAATAAAAAAAACAAAAAATTTGTCACTAATAATAAAACCCATTTAAAGAGAAAATAAAAGAAAACCGAACTTATGATAAAGGCGAATAGCAAGTGTTAAGATATAGAAAAAAATACCAAACATACTTTTAGCAACTTAAAATTAAAAATAATCCAATTGATTGCTAAGGATTATAAATTTTTAATATATTAAAAAATGTGGTTGTATAAGAAAAAATATATGGAATCCAAAATTATTAATTTGAAAAATCAACTTGTCAAAAGCTCCAATAAATTGATTGTCGAATTTTATGAAAAAAATGTTTTTTTCTATTTTTGGAATTTTAAAAAGGAGGGTGTACATTTAATTTATGCTTATTCTATTATAATTGAAATATAGTTTAAAAAAAATTAATAAATAATGATTAATAAAAATTAAATTTACAAAAGATTTTCCAAAAATCCTTCAATGGGTTTAGGCTTCGTGACTGAAATGGCTGGCAGGCTGCCAATCGGGTTGGGCTGCTGGCGTCAAATGGCCTGCAGCCCTTCAATAGGTGTGGGACACAGCCAATACCTTTTGGCTGCTACCGTACCCGGGCGACGAATAGACACTAACTACTAATTTTCTTTTGATTTAATCTAAAAACATAGAATCTCTGCCTAAAAAAAGTTGCTTAAGCAATTAAATTTTACAATACCTTAAGGAAAAAAAACTCAAACGAGGAAAATGAATCCCCTTAATTAAGCCCAACGAAACATGAAAAACATATATATTACATGGTTTCAGCAATAAACATTCTATTATTTTCTTATTCTATCTTGCGACTCCTCTTAAGACAAATTTTAATCTTTCATTTCCTTGGAATGCTGTCATTCATTTATAAGTGAAATTAGTTATCTATTAAATAATTAAGTTGTAAAAATATTTTTTATTTCTAATGAATATGAATGATAGTTAATTATTTGAAGAAACTTTTGCTTTAGGTCTTTAATGATAAATTAGGATTTTTTTTTATCTATATGAATTAGCTTTTTTTATAAAGGTATTGAATATTTAAAATGAATTACTCGAGTGAATTCGTGATAACAGCGGTAGTTTTCTGTTCGACCTTCCTCCCACAGTTTTAGTCTTCAGCAATATTTTATGTTAAATTAAATAAATAAAAATTTTGGGTAATTTTATGTTACAGAAGCGCTTTATTTTGTGTACTTAAATATTAATACATATTTTTTAAATACTTTTGATTCTTTTCCATTTTAACTAGTTCAATCTTTCCGTTCCGTTTTCATTGCATATTTTCCTTTTGGAAGAAATTTTATTGGAAAATTAACATTTTAAAATAAATTTTTTATTGATTCCGATTATGAATTTTTTTTATAAGGGCATTTTCTCGAATTTTATACGGTAAGTTTTTAGGATTATCAAGCCATTCTATTTTTTGAGATTCGTAATGATTAACGGATTCTGTAATTTAATTTTTAGATAAAACTATAGTTTGTATATTTTTCTTAGTTATTTTCCTAAATTTCGCTGGCCGAACAGTTTATTTTACATTTTTTACGAAATTTCTCATTTCATCAATGCTTGTTTAAATGTTTTTTATTGAAAATATTTATCATTCATTTAGTGGCTTTTTATTTTGCTTAGTTTCCTTTAAAATAATATATAAGTTATTTTGGATCGTATTTTTAAAAAAAAATAATTTTGCATATTTTTTTCTTTTTTTTTTATTGTTAGTTTACAGTTTTTTAAATTTTTAATTATGTGCGTTGAACTGAAGATTTTCTTTTTCACAAGCATTTCTTCCTCTGAACTTTATACGATCATGAATCTGCACGTGCTTTAATATACATACAGTATAATATTAGAATAAAATAGCAATTCTTAAAAACAATTTTTTCCTCATTAATAGGTGTAATGGTTTTAACATTACCGATTTTTACGGACCCGAAAAAATCGGTAAATTTCGGTAAAAATACGTAAATTCTAAAAAACGTAATTATTATTAAAAATTATTTTTCAAGACATAAATTGATTTTTTAATTAACCAAATAAAATATTAGCTGTATATTTAACTGAGGATTATTGGGTGAAAATACTGGAGAGATTCTTTAACTTATTTTACAAAATTTCTCTTGAATTTAAAGAAAAAATTGTATACATGATTGGAGAAAAAAGTGCATTTTTGGGAAAAAATTACCTAATCATAATGCCAAAATAACAAATTACGTCAAAATTTCCTTTTTTCCCAAATTCCTCTCCTATTTTTGTCCTCTACTCCATTCATAAAAGTGCTTATTTTTACGGATTTTTACCGATTTTCATGAAAATTGGAAATAGGGTAAACCGTAAAAATTTACGCGGTAAATTTACCGATTTACAAGAGACCCGAATTTGCAATTTATTTTTATTCTTTTTTTTATATTTTTTTTATTGTCACAATTAAGCAATTTATTATTTTTTTAGCATTATATTAAATTATCCTTCTTTTTTCGTTTTACTTTAAATAAATATGGGCATTTATAATTTTGAATTTTTTAAATTATGAAATTCACATTTTGCTATCATTTGTTGGTTTATTCTTCTTCATTTTTTTCATTATAATTCGCATTTTGGTTTTCTTTCTCTTGCTGCTGCCATGAAAAAGTCCCATTTCTGCTGAGTTTTTGGTATATTTTATTTATTAATATTTTTTTAATTTTATTATTTTAAATTTGTTTTTTAAATATATTTTTTAATTTCTTAATCCCTTCAAGTTTCTTGCTGGCTTTAGGAATTTTTCATTTGGTTATTTATCTTTCATCTTCTCGAACATACCATTAGATTATATTTTCAAGTTCCTCTTTTCATTATTAGTGTTTAGGAATAAATGGATTTTTACGGAGGTAAAATAATAAAAATATTAATTACAGATCTCACTTCTATTCTTGTTTTAATTCTTTTTTTTATTACTAATCTCCTTTTTATTATATTTATGTACTTATTTTTAAGTGATTTTTGGCTTTGTTCACCCCTGAAGACTTTTATTGAGTCTAAAATAAATTTACTTTATTTTCATAAAATTTTTTTTGAATAATCTGATATTAAAGTAATTAATCCACCATTATTAGTTTGCATCTTTTTAATTGAATACTGCTACTTAGTTTTTTTTTTATTGAGAACATTTTTTATTAGATCGGGCTATTAGCCAACATTTGCGCCTCCCACCTATTATTGAATCTGCGCCCCCAAAATTTGCGCTTAGACTTTTTACTTGAATTGCAAAGAATTAGAATTTGTTAAAATATAAATTTGTTAAATTGTTAAACAGTGTTATTTGACCAAATGTCTCCGGCGCAAATATTAAAATAGCAGTTTCGCCGTAGGTGTCAAACATTTTACAAATTTGTTTTCAAAAAGTGAGGGTCGGCGGTGCAGATAGGCGCCGCCGGGGAAAATTTTCAAAATTTGGGTGTGTTTAGTAACAGATCTTGCAAAAAAATGAACCAATTTTTGAGGGTTTCTTCGATAATCTTGAAAAAATCCTATGGGTGGGACTCCGGTGGTGCCGATAGGCGCCACCGGTGAAACTTTTGAAAATTTATGGCCGATTTGTTAACAGATTTTCGCCAAAAATGGTCAACTTTGGGTCTTATTTGAAATAATTTCAAAAGGGAGAATATGCGGCGGTGCCGACAGGTGCCACCGGGAAATATTTGAAAAATATAAAGAAATTGCTTTAAAAAATTGTAAAAAATAGAAATATTTTCTTATTTTTTTCGTCAGAGTAAAAAATAAGAACAGAAGGCTGAAATAAGAACATTTCTTAGAAATAAGAACAAATGGCACCTCTGTTTTATTATGTGTTTTTAATTTAGAAAATATCTAATTATACGCATTTTTAAAGAAATTCTACTGTTAAGGCCCATCCTTTTTTGCCGCTTTTATGCTTTTTCTAAATTTAATTTATTGTAAATTTATTATTTTCTGATTTTTACATTTTATTTTACCAATAAATTAGGATAGTATACAATTGTTTTGTTTATTTCTTTTGTTAATCTATTTTTTACTATCAATAGAAGAAGTATTTTAAAGCTTTTTTTTTTTTGCTATTTCTCATGGCAAATTTTTGACGTTTTGATTTAACTTGTGTTGACATTCTATTTACGAATATATTTGTGAAATTAATATATTAAATTTTTTAAGTTTATTTTTCATATCTGCAAAATTTCTTACTTAGTGCTTTAATGAGTTTTTCCAAGTTATGTATTCTTATTATTTGATTTCATAAATCTTTGCAATTTCACATATATAAGAAGATAAGAATTGATCCTTCCTTATTTCATAGATTTTTATTAGTCAAAGTTTTAAAAAATATATATTTATAATCCGTAATCCGATTATGAGTTTATATTTTTTTTTATATTTTTTTTACTTCTCGAATATAATATAAAAAAAATATAGTCAATGAATTAAATTTTGAAGTCAAAATCACCTTTTAAAATATTTAGCGCTTAATTGCCTCCAGGGGGGTTGCAAAGAGCTGAGGCGATTTCTTGAATTTCTTTATTAATTTTAAATATTTATTTTTTTTAACTAACTTTCTAAAAAGTCTTTCTTAGTTCATAAAATTATCTTACCACGCTGGGCATCAAACGAATAAAGAGATTGAAATGATGAAATAAAACTTAATTCGTCAGATTTTTTTAATTTATTAAGTCAAAAGAATGATTTTTTGTTTTATAAGGGTTGTTTTCAACTGGAATTATTTAGTTGTTTTTTTCTCATTAAAGGGTTAATAATATGTATTTATATATAAAATAGGCACTATCAAGAATGTTTGGCTCAATTTATTATTAATTTTAGCTCTTATATTACTTGGAATCTGGCTGAAAAAAATTATTGACATTTTCATGCAGGAGTTCTTTTTAAGGTTTACTTGAAATATTTATATAAGAAGTTTAATTGGTTTCATTTGGTATTTTAATTTTGAGTCTTAAAAAAATAGTATTTACTACATCTTTTGGAATAATCATCTTTGAATTTAAAAGTTATACTGCTTTTTGGCCATTCCTCGTGATAACTTTTATCTTTTTTAATTTTAAGTGCACTTTTAAATTTATATTGTTTAATAAATAAAACTAGGAAATAAGTTGTCGATTAATTGTTTGTTGAATGAACTTTGTTAATTTTTTTTTGATAATATTTTACTAAGGACTAAATTAATACTATTATTTTACTAATAATCCCTTGCACATTTTTCACTATTAATGTCAAAATTTGCTTCGGAATTAAATTTAATTAAAAATGATATGAATTATTTTGGTTGCATATTAAATAATCATTTGAATTCTTTTAAAATGTTCTTTTTAAATTGCTGATTATAATAAATTTTATAATATTTCTTGGGTCGCTGCTAATTTTATCGTCAAAATCCCAAAATATTATAAATAGTGGCAAAAAAATGCCCAAATTAGCACAATTAGACTTAAAAAGTTTAAAAGTTAAATTAAGGGTGTTCCAATTTTTTTTATGAATTATTAATTTTCTTAATTTTTTTTTTATAAATCTTGATTTTTTTATTTAATCTGAAGGGAGGGGAAAATTTATTTTCTCTGTTTATTCGACAATAGTAAATACAATGTAAGGATACAAACTATATCTGACACATTTTAAAAAACAGAATGAGTCATATGTTTGCTTTAAAACATAAAATTAAATTTGCAATTCTACTCTGATATAATTCAATTTATTTATTCATTAAACTGAAAATATTTCTTTCGCTAAATAAGTTTGGTTATTCTTGATCTGCTACCTTTTACAACCCCTGCTAAATGCTAAAAAGGCTCATTACCCTAACATTATTTCACCCCTAATATGAAAATTGGTCTTTTTGAAAAATCAAAAGATGCAAAAAAGCTGTCTGTGTTGAGTGCCGTGATCAATTGTGGTACATATGTATATAGTCGGGATCCCGGCCCAAATTTGGAACCGGACCCGGAGTCCGGAAAAAACAAGATTTTTAATCACGGAATCTTGTCGGTCTAATACCCGAGTCCGGGTCCGGTTCGGATCCGGAATTTTTCAAAATTGCGGTCTCTACTGATTATAAAAATTAATTTGTAAATAATTTTTTTACCTAACCAAATCAATCCTTAAAACTCAAAAAAAGTAACCAAAAAATTTTTTTCTTTACGCGATAACAATAAATCTTTCTATAATTAACTATTTTGATTCATTTTACTGAAAAATAATAATAAGAAGCTTTCAAATATTTATTGTAAGGTGAAAAAATAACACTCACTAAAGAAATAATATGCAATCTTATTTAAAAATTAAAAACAGGATGTTCAGGAATTTCATAATTCCATTTATATGAAATAGCTTAATTAAATATCCAATGAAAAAATGTGATAAGAATAAATATTTGTACTAATCACGGCTAATAAATATAAAGACCGATTTTTAAACTTTATGAGGAAAACCGAAGGTCAATTTTATTGAATTTTAATGTATTTTCAAAAAAACGAAAGATGGATTTTGGATCCACACAGCATGAAAAATAAAAATTAATGCATATAATAAACCGGCGAGATTTTTTATTCTTCTAGTGGTAATTAAGGAAAAAGAGTATACCGAAGACCCCGCTGGATAAATTTTCGATTTTTTTCTCATATTACAGCAAAATTTGGCTTCAAATCTAGCACATTTTTTTTTATCATTATTGTAATAATAATATGACATCTAAATAGCATCAACCTATATACCTATTGGCCCTAGAAGTGTTTTGTGCATAATATTTAGTTTGATTCCTGCGATTCCGATAACTACCTTGGGAAAAAATTAGAAAATGCTTTCTAAGATAGTAACAGACACCTTTTTAGAATATAGGCACAATAAAGAATGTATTTTAAATATAAAAGTTTTCTAAAGGCTAATTAAAATCCCGGATTTGGATCCTGAAACTCTAGAATCCTTGAGATGTGCTAGAAACTAAAACCGCATTTCTATTAAACTTTTAGGGCCCATCTTTATGATTTTGTTGAATTCGTTTTTTTTATGTATCTTAAGCATTTATTTCTGTCTTTTTATTTGAGAAGAAATTTTATTGTAATAGATAAACAATTTCCGCCAAATCATTAAGTTTTTCTGGCTTAATTTCTTTTTGTGCTTATTTACTGCTTATTCTGACCTTTTTTTGTTATTTAATTGAACTGTTTAATTAAGGATTTTTGGAAATTATTTTATTCTTAGACCCATACTTCGAAAAAAAAACCAATATATTAATTTAAATATACAATTACAGTAATAATTAGGAATAATTGTATTTTATTTTTCTTACTTGTTTGTTAAAACCGGGCAAATTAAGAGCCTACAAATGGGTAAATGCACTAATTAAAATTTTACAACCAAAAATTTTTGTATTGGAAGTCTTTTTATAATTAAATTTAATGGTCTTTCTAATAAAATACAAGAAAGTTTCAAAATGTTACTTTAGCGCTTATCAGCACCTGCCAGACACTGATTCACCCCTCTCGAAAAATTTAAAAATCGATTAAAAAATGAACTTTTTTAGGTCAAAGTTGCTCAGCTCTTGAAAAATCCGTCGCTTTGTCTTTTCTTCCATTTTTTTTGGGTTGTCCGAATGTTTTTTCGCCCCGTAGCTCTCAGGATCATAAAAAAAATCGCTTAAAACCCCTCAAAAAAAAAAATTGAAAATGAGTCACCACCTGCTTTGAACGGACCTCGTCCTTTTGCATTCAGCTGATTGTCTTTTTTGATTTAAACGATGAGTTGTCTTTGTTCCACTTTATTTAATTTAACTTTCCGCTTATTTTGCTAAAAGTAAAAATAAACATCGTTTCTCACGGGTGTCTCTATTCTAATGAAATACCCTTTATGGATTAAATTCGTAAAAAATTTTTTCTGCCATCATTTTGGCTTCTCACTTTGCGAATAGAGCTATGTGCAGTTAAAATTTTAGCTCATACGGTTGATGGTAAGTAGTCAACTCATAAAAAATAGGGTGCTTTATTTAATGGCATTGTACCAGTATTAAATTTGTTATATCAATTCTAAATAATTTGTTTACAATATTGAAAGTGTATGACAAATTGTATCGTATTTATTTAAAAAAGCATTCTTTCTGATTAATGCTTAAGATTAATAAAAAAATGTATTAAAAGTAGGCATAAAAAATAAGTAAACGCACTAAAATTCAACAGTCGATCCTTAGAAGAAATATTCAATAGAAGAAATTAATTCAACATCAATGATTAAATAAATAATTCTATTATAAAAATATGCCATTTATATCATTAATTTAGCTAAATTTGATTTGCGAAAGAAGCGTGCACATATGTAAATTGAATTTAACCAAAACTAAATATATTATCAATTCCACGGAATCATTTTTTCATTTTGCGACCCAAGAAATATTATAAAATTTATTATAATCAGCAATTTAAAAAGAACATTTTAAGAATCAATGATTATTTAATATGCAACCAAAAATTCATATCATTTTTAATTAATTTAATTCCGAAGCAAATTTTGACATTAATAGTGAAAAATGTGCAAGGATTATTAGTAAAATAATGTATTAATTTAGTCCTTAGTAAAATATTATCAAAAAAAAATTAACAAAGTTCATTCAACAAACAATTAATCGACAACTTATTCCTATTTTTATTTATTAAACATATAAATTTAAAATGCACTTAAATTAAAAAGATATTATTTCACGAGGAATGGCCAAAAGCAGTATAACTTTTAAATTCAAAGATGATTATCCAAAGATGTAGTAAATACTATTTTTTTAAGACTCAAAATTAAATACCAATAAACCAATTAACTTCTTATATAAATATTTCAAGTAAACCTTAAAAGAACTCCTGCATGAAATGTCAATAATTTTTTTCAGCCAGATTCCAAGTAATATAAGAGCTAAATTAATAATATTGAGCCAACATTCTTGATAGTGCCTATTTTATATATAATACATATTATTAACCCTTTAATGAGAAAAAAACAACTAAATAATTCCAGTTGAAACACCTTATAAAACAAAAAATCATTCTTTTGACTTATAAAAAAAAAAATCTGCAAATAATTTTATTTCATCATTTCAATCTCTTTATTCGTTTGATGCCCAGCGTGGTAAGAATTTTGAACTAAGAAAGACTTTTTAGAAAGTTAGTTAAAAAAAAATATTTAAAATTAATAAAGAAATTCAGAAAATCGCCTCAGCTCTTTGCAACCCCCCTGGGGCAATTAAGCGCTAAATATTTTAAAAGTTGATTTGACTCAATTAATTCATTGACTATATTTTTTTTATATTATATTCGAGAAGTAAAAAAAATATAAAAAAAATATAAACTCATAATCGGATTACGGATTATAAAATATTTTTTTAAAACTTTGACTAATAAAACTATGAAATAAGGAAGGATCAATTCTTATCTTCTTATATATGTGAATTGCAAAGATTTATGAAACAAATAATAAGAATACATAACTTGGAAAAACCATAAAGCACTAAGTAGAATTTTGCAGATATGAAAAATAAACTTAAAAAATTTAATATATTAATTTCACAAATATATTCGTAATAAATGTCAACACAAGTTAAATCAAAACGTCAAAAATTTGCCATGAGAAATAGCAAAAAAAAAAAAAGCTTTAAAATACTTCTTCTATTGATAGTAAAAAATAGATTACAAAAAAATAAACAAAACAATTGTATACTATCCTAATTTATTGGTAAAATAAAATGTAAAAATCAGAAATAAATAATTTACAATAAATTAAATTTAGAAAAAGCTAAAAGCGGCAAAAAAGGATGGGCCTTAACAGTAGAATTTCTTTAAAAATGCGTATAATTAGATTTTCAAATTAAAAACACATAATAAAACAAGGTGCCATTTGTTCTTATTTCTAAGAAATGTTCTATTTCAGCCTTCTGTTCTTATTTTTACTCTGACGAAAAAAAATAGAAAATATTTCTATTTTTTACAATTTTTAAAAAGCATTTCTTTATATTTTTCAAATATTTCCCGGTGGCACCTGTCGGCACCGCGCATATTCTCCCTTTTGAAATTATTTCAAATAAGACCCAAAGTTGACCATTTTTGGCGAAAATCTGTTAACAAATCGGCCATAAATTTTCAAAAGTTTCACCGGTGGCGCCTATCGGCACCACCGAGTCCCACCCATAGGATTTTTTCAAGATTATCGAAGAAACCCTCAAAAATTGGTTCATTTTTTTGCAAGATCTGTTACTAAACACACCCAAATTTTCCCCGGCGGCGCCTATCTGCCCCGCCGCCCCTCACTTTTTGAAAACAAATTTGTAAAATGTTTGACACCTACGGCGAAACTGCTATTTTTATTTGCGCCGGAGACATTTGGTCAATAAACACTGTTTAACAATTTAACAAATTTATATTTTAACAAATTCTAATTCTTTGCAATTCAAGTAAAAAGTCTAAGCGCAAATTTTGGGGGCGCAGATTCAATAATAGTGGGAGGCGCAAATGTTGGCTATAGCCCGATCTAATAAAAAATGTTCTCAATAAAAAAAAACTAAGTAGCAGTATTCAATTAAAAGATGCAAACTAATAATGGTGGATTAATTACTTTAATATCAGATTATTCAAAAAAATTTATGAAAATAAAGTAAATTTATTTTAGACTCAATAAAAGTCTTCAGGTGAACAAAGCCAAAAATCACTTAAAAATAAGTACATAATATAATAAAAGGAGATTAGTAATAAAAAAAGAATTAAACAGAATAGAAGTAGATCTGTAATTAATATTTTTATTATTTTACCTCCGTAAAAATCCATTTATTCCTAAACACTAAATAATGAAAAGAGGAACTTGAAAATATAATCTAATGGTATGTTCGAGAAGATGAAAGATAAATAACCAAATGAAAAATTCCTAAAGCCAGCAGAAACTTGAAGGGATTAAGAAATTAAAAATATATTTAAAAACAATTTAAAAAAAATAATAAATAAAAAATATTATAAATAAAATATACCAAAACTCAGCAGAAATGGGACTTTTTCATGGCAGCAGCAAGAGAAAGAACCAAAATGCGAATTATAATGAAAAAAAGAAGAAGATAAACCAACAAATGATAGCAAAATGTGAATTTCTAATTTAAAAAATTCAAATTATAAATGCCCATATTTATTTAAGTAAAACGAAAAAAGAAGGATAATTTAATATAATGCTAAAAAATAATAAATTGCTTATTGTGACAAAAAAAAATATAAAAAGAATAAAAATAAATTGCAAATTCGGGTCTCTTGTAAATCGGTAAATTTACCGCGTAAATTTTTACGGTTTACCCTATTTCCAATTTTCATGAAAATCGTAAAATCCGTAAAATAAGCACTTTGATGATTAGAGGCACAAAATAGGAGAGGAATTTGGGAAAAAAGGAAATTTTGACGTATTTGTTATTTTGGCATTATGTTAGGTAATTTTTTCCCAAAAAGCATTTTTTCTCCAATCATGTATACAATTTTTTTCTTAAATTCAAGAGAAATTTTGTAAAATAAGTTAAAGAATCTCTCCAGTATTTTCACCCAATAATCCTCAGTTAATATACAGCTAATATTTTATTTGGTTAATTAAAAATCAATTTATGTCTTGAAAAATAATTTAATAATAATTACGTTTTTTAGAATTTACGTATTTTACCGAAATTTACCGATTTTTTCGGGTCCGTAAAAATCGGTAATGTTAAAACCACACCTATTAATGAGGAAAAAATTGTTTTAAGATTGCTATTTTATTCTAATATTATACTGTATGTATATTAAGCACGTGCAGATTCATGATCGTATAAAGTTCAGAGGAAGAAATGCTGTGAAAAAGAAAATCTTCATTTCAACGCACATAATTAAAAATTTAAAAAACTGTAAACTAACAATAAAAAAAAGAAAAAAATATGCAAAATTATTTTTTTTTAAAAATACGATCCAAAATAACTTATATATTATTTTAAAGGAAACTAAGCAAAATAAAAGCCACTAAATGAATGATAAATATTTTCAATAAAAAACATTTAAACAAGCATGGATAAATGATTTCGTAAAAAATGTAAAATACCTGTTCGGCCAGCGAAATTTAGGAAAATAACTAAGAAAAATATACAAACTATAGTTTTATCTAAAAATTAAATTACAGAATCCGTTAATCATTACGAATCTCAAAAATAGAATGGCTTGATATCCTAAAAACTTACCGTATAAAATTCGAGAAAATGCCCTTATAAAAAAAATTCATAATCGGAATCAATAAAAAATTTATTTTAAAATGTTAATTTTCCAATAAAATTTCTTCCAAAAGGAAAATATGCAATGAAAACGGAACGGAAAGTTGAACTAGTTAAAATGAAAAGAATCAAAAGTATTTAAAAATATGTATTAATATTTAAGTACACAAATAAAGCGCTTCTGTAACATAAAATTACCCAAAATTTTTATTTATTTAATTTAACATAAAATATTGCTGAAGACTAAAACTGTGGGAGGAAGGTCGAACAGAAAACTACCGCTGTTATCACAATTCACTCGAGTAATTCATTTTAAATATTCAATACCTTTATAAAAAAAGCTAATTCATATAGATAAAAAAAAATCCTAATTTATCATTAAGACCTAAAGCAAAAGTTTCTTCAAATAATTAACTATCATTCATATTCATTAGAAATAAAAATATTTTTACAACTTATTATTAATATATACTAATTTCACTTATAAATGAATGACAGCATTCCAAGGAAATGAAAGATTAAAATTTGTCTTAAGAGGAGTCGCAAATGAATAAGAAATATAAGAATGTTATTGCTGAAACCATGTAATATATATGTTTTTCATGTTTCGTTGGGCTTAATTAAGGGGATTCATTTTCCTCGTTTGAGTTTTTTTTCCTTAAGGTATTGTAAAATTTATTGCTTAAGCAACTTTTTTTAGGCAGAGATTCTATGTTTTTAGATTAAATCAAAAGAAATTAGTAGTTAGTGTCTATTCGTCGCCGGGTACGGTAGCAGCCAAAAGGTATTGGCTGTGTCCCACACCTATTAAGGGCTGCAGGCCTTTTGACGCCAGCAGCCCAACCCGATTGGCACCTGCCAGCCATTTCAGTCACGAAGCCTAAACCCATTGAAGGATTTTTGGAAAATCTTTTGTAAATTTAATTTTTATTAATCATTATTAATTAATTTTTTTAAACTATATTTCAATTATAATAGAATAAGCATAAATTAAATGACACCCTCCTTTTTAAATTCCAAAAAATAAAAAAACATTTTTTTCATAAAATTCGACAATCATTTATTGGAGCTTTTGACAAGTTGATTTTTCAATTAATAATTTTGGATTCCATATATTTTTTCTTATACAACCACTTTTTTAATATATTAAAAATTTATAATCCTTAGCAATCATGGATTATTTTTAATTTTAAGTTGCAAAAGTATGTTTGGTATTTTTTTCTATATCTTAACACTTGCTATTCGCCTTTATCATATTCGGTTTTCTTTATTTTCTCTTTAAATGGGTTTTATTATTAGTGACAAATTTTTTGTTTTTTTATTTCTGCCGATTATATTTTATCGGCTTTTAAGGCTTTTATTTTTTTATTTAGACCATGCTAAAAATCAACATTTTTGATCCTTCGTACATGGACATTGCTTCTATTTGGCTTAAGTTGGAATTATTCAGGCTCCGGTTTACTTTTTTTTTTATCTTTTATAATAATATATTAATATTGCATAATAGAAAATATTAAATTACTTTATACGAGAATTTGCTTAACATTTGATTGCAGTTATTAAATATTAATAATAAAAAGAAATAATCTACAATAAAACACTTTTTTTGTTTGTTTGTTAAAAATTGTCTGGTTTTATATATTATTCATTAAACAATATTTTTATATATTATGATTTTATTTTAATTATATGTTTGCTTTGCTTTTCATAATATACACATGTTCAATGAGAGTTGCAGCAAAAAGCGTTCCCGTTCCTTTCATAATAAACGTACGAAAAGCTTATTCCACTTATTTATTTTTGTTATTTTTTTTAAACCATTTTTGGTCATTTTATTACGCTTTTTTCGCATCTTATTCGATAACAATCGCAAAAATTGAGGGCAATTGAAAAAAGTTTGTCTTTTTTTGTAAAGTTTGAAATGGATATCAATTTTTTGTGGTTTTTGGCCATAAATTTTTAGTACGCATTATAGATCTCGTCAAACGCTTTCGAATAATATCGAAAAAACAAATAAATAATCCTAAAAACGAATGATTGATTATTTATTATGCTTGGACGAGGAGTCATTAACCGAAAATTAAACAATAATTTTGAAAAAAGATAGTTTAACATAATGAAAAAATAGAAAACCGTTTCAACATTCCATCATCATAAAATAATCTTTAAAACTTTTTCTGCACATGATCATGAAATGAAAAGCTCTTAATCTATTAGATTTTCAACGATGAGATAATAAAGCCTTTTTATAAATAGACAAAAATAAAAACAAAAAATTTTGAATAAATAATTAAAAATTTTTAATACACCCGGGCAAAATATAAGCCCCATACAGCATGACGAATTGGTTAGAGCAGGGTTCTCATCTGCCGAGACCGATTTCAAAAGACCGATAAGGTATTCAAGGACAAGGGGGGAATTTTCGAATTCAAAGACGCAACAAATTTTCATTTGCAATAAAAAAAATCGTTATTTATTCAAATTTTAATTTCTTCACCAGGGGGGGTGCGGAGCGGTGCCGATAGGCGCCGCCGGGGAAATTTTTTAAAATCCCCTCCGTTAAAGATGTATACAATTTTAAAATATAAACCGAAAATATTTCCTGCCCTCACATGAGATACAAAATTAATTATATTTATTCTTTAGAAGTATGGTTACTGTAACTCTTAAATTTGTAAAAGAATAAAAATTCTGGCAAAATAAAAGAAAATTTATGTGATTTTTTATGTTTATTAAATTTTCAGCATTTTACCTCTCATTTTATTTCCTTTGAAATTTTTATTTTGTATGCATAGTAATTTTTTTTTAATTACCATTTGATCGGCTTTTTATGCGTTTTATTTAAATTTAGGCAGTTTTCTTATTAAATTATTAAGAAATCAAATATATGATTATTTTTGTTTATATTTTAGAAAGGTATTGAATTTTTTAAAAAAAGTATTTATATATATATTTTTTTCCAATTCTTCTAACCTTCTACTTGAGTGTTTCCTTTAATAATCATTCCGCAATTTTGTTTTCCTTTATGAAAATATAACATAGTATTTATTCTACGCATAATATTTTATTTTATAGTTATGGAATTTAATTTTATCAAATCTTGAAGCTGCAATGAGTGCTTTGTATCCAGCTACGGCTTTCAATAAATTTTATAAATTCGGGGTATGATATTTATAAAAAATATGAATTTACAAATAATATTTAGTTTTTTTTCAATTTGAAAATTTTTATTATTTAAAACACGTACGTGCTTTTTCAGGCATAGCCAAGCCATTTCCAAAATCCTTTTGCCATTTCTTAGAAGTTTAAACTAAATCAATTTTTTTTTAATGTAAATTTTTTAGAATATTTCAATTACCATTTTTTTTTTCTTTTTTAATGTGATATTAGTTTTTTTTTTTTTATTTGTTAAACATTAGGTCTCCCTTTTTAATCAATATATAAATACTGATATTTAATTAAAAATATAATTAGTTCATTGCATATTTATTAGTTTTTAATCAATAAAAATTTTTTATTGTTAAAAATAATTAATAATCAAAAATAGAAGGATGATATAAATTAAATAATAATAAATATTAATAAAGGATATTTAGATTTTTAGATAATTATTAATACAAAAAAGATACGTAAAAACCTTTTAATATTTATTTTTAAGTCAGTAAATTTGGAAGAATTTTATAAATAGCGCCCAAATAATTAAATTAAAAAACTAATTAACAAAAAAAAATTTTAAAAATTAAATTTTCGAGATTAATTTCATCAATGTGTGTGCAAAAACACATGAGATTCAATATTTTAATTTAAATTTCGTAATTTTTTTTTTTGCAAATTTATTTATTTTATTTTTATCGAATTAATCTTTTGATAGAAATAAATATATATATTTGCCAATTTTTTTTTTAAAGTTTTTTAAAAGAATTCAGATTACTTTTTTATTGAAAATTAAGCCTTAACTCGGTGTTTAGGCTTTAGAATACAATTTAAAAATTGATACGGACCGAAATCAGATGTGCAATGCGGCCGCGTTTAGGGGTTTTTACTAAAATTTGTTTACTTTTTATTTTTATTTAAATTGGATAGAAAATGAAATAATATTTTACTTGCTTTATTTTATTTCAATTTTTAAATTTATTTTGAATAATTTGCTAATGGTTTTTAACTATTTATCTTTTTAAATATTATATATTTAATAAGCTGAATAAAAGGGCGCCCGGACACCGTTTAGTGAATAAAAAAGAAAAAAAAATATGAATAAATTAACAGCAGATCCCAAAACATTTGTAAACCCAAAAAAAAAAATGGTTTAAGAGTTGAACAAAATGTTAGGAAGCAAGTGGCGCCATTTTTTGGATCGCCCAAACCCTTTTTGGCTTATCTGCGCGCAATTGCTTATAGAATGCCAGATCCCAATTCTCTGTCGGATTGTCCTCACTGTCGAATTATCCATCACGGATAAAAGTTCCTTCCATACTTTTTCAACCATATTCTTTTTGTTTCACTAATACAATAATCAAATCGCTGAATTTAGCGCCCATTCCTACACCACCTGCCATTGGCTTTTATTTTTATGTAACTTAAGAGCGTGCTGACGTGTTTTGTAAAAGGCCAGCCATGAAATTGCCAGCCTGCGCCTTTTGTAAAACTGCCATTAACAAAAATTATTGTGCAGAAGTTTTTTATCTTCATTTTGAATAGATTTTACAATAAATTTTTTACTAAAGGTGGATTACAATTTGTCAGACTTTTATTTATTTTGCCATATAAGCATTATCTAAATTAAGGTTAGTTGGCTCTATTTTATATTTTTAAATAATTATATAATTATATTTTTATTAATGGCCTTTTTTACGAATCGCACTAGCACCACATTTTTCATTCCTTTATAAATTTTTTTATAAGTCTCTTGCTTCAGTATAAGTTATATTTAAAAGAGATAAAGAAATTAATTAATATCCCTTATTATAACATTCAGTATTTGGCGGTGCATGAAGGAACTAACAAAATAATTATAAAAAATCAAACTATCATAAAAGAAATAAAAATTTTATAGTGGAAGGAAGAAACTGAAAATATTTGTAATTTTTTTGGACAGGAACTGAAATATACTAAATCTTTTTCAACGCTCAGAAAATCTAATAAATTTAAGTAAAATCATTTTAAAACCCCCAATCCCAAATAAAAATTAAAAAAACCAAACCCTTTCAGTTTAAAAAAAGAACATGGAAAAATCGATGATCACAAAAAAATGTTAACGCCTTGTTGGAGGGCAAGTCGTGTTTATAAAAATGAAAAAAAGCTAAGCATATATTCATCTTATCGTAGCTACATTAAACCAAACAAAAACAAATATTGGATTTTAATGGTGAAACTTAAGCATAAAAAAATAAAAAATTTATAAGCAATGGAACTTATACTTCCAATATTACCTGCTGAATTATTTTAAAGAATGTATTATTAAATTAAATATAAAAAAGCTGCCTATATATATTATTAATGCAGAAAATAGAATTTTGCCGGGATTGTCTCGATAAAAAGTTTAATGTAATTAAGATTAACAAATTTTTTCCAACTAAGTAAGCACCCCGAATATATAACAAGATAAATTAAAAATAACTATCTTTTAATTAATAAAGATTTAACAAGAAAAAGTAAGTATAATTCGTATAGTTCCAAAATGAATTAGTACAAACAAATAAATTAGCCATTGGGACCAAAGAAATGATAGAAAAAAATATTAGCTAAAAAAAGGAATTTATTTTTCACCTATGTGTTTTTTTAGTTTGCACAACATTGCTTAAACGGTTGAAAATATTTGCGAGAACTCTCAATATTTTTTAAGGATTTTTCCAAAGCAAAATATTGATCTGACAAAACATATTAAAATGAACAATCAAATTTTCCTAAGTGACTCAGGAAAAATGAAATAAATATAAAATTAAATGCAAAATTTGTATTATGAATCTTTGAAAAGGGATTAATTAGCTTTAATTACTTTTCTTTTCATTTATTTGTAATAAAGGAAAATAAAAATCAATATTTTATTTCGTAATTGCAAACTTTGTAAATTTTGGTTTATTCCGTGTTATATGCTTAGTTTTTTAAGTGTAATTCAATTAATTCGATGTGATAATTTCATAAAAAAAAAATCTTTCTTTACATGGAATATTCTAAACTTTTTCTTAATTTATTTATTTCTTAAATCAAATTATGCTTATTTGCGTCTTAGTCTGTGCATTTTCTTAATACCCCTTCCCAGAATCATGAATCAGGGCTTACAATTAAAAGAAAGTGGGCTTTCCCATTCAAATTATTTTATTATCTTTTTTTTATTGTTTTTCGGCGCCGTTTATTTTATTCTTTTATTTCGTTTCTTTTTAAGTGAGTTTTTTTTTTGAAGAAATTCTTGGTATTTTATTCTTGCTGAATTTATGGTTTATAAAAAATAAGAAAACTTTTGAGAAATTGAACATTTCTCTGAATGACAATATAAAATTAAAAGAATTTTTTGTTTTTCTAAAGGCAAAAAAGATTTATAGAATTCAATATCATTCAATAATAAAAAATTTTTTTTAATATTTTCTTAAAATTTTTATTTTTTCTGAATGTATCATTATAATTTTTCCGTCAGCTGCCGCAGCAAATTTACTTATGCAAAGAAAGCTTTGCCCCTTTTTGAGAAAAGCATTTTTCATTAAAAAAATAGAATAACTTTTCTTAATTAGCTATTTAGCCCATTTTGATTGATTTTGCAATTAAGAATATTATTTTTTACAAGTATACTCTGTAAAATAGCCTACAAATTTTAAGAAATTTTTTATTAATTATAACCACATTGGATCAAGTTTTCTTTATCTTTCATTTTTTTTATTACAATAATTATATTTTAGTTGACGCTTAGAAATAGCTGATGCATATTTTCTAAACACTTAAAGCTTCCGAACGCTACCGAATATAGGAAATTTGGTTCACAAAGGGAAAAGTTCCGAAGCCCGAAAAATTCTGGCGCCGAATTTATAATGTCCGATGGCTACAGAGCCAATACACCATCATTCACTTAAAGAAACAATGCGCAAATGAGATCCATTACGAAAGCTATCCTGGGCCTGATATTTTTGTATTTATGACAATAATTTCAACCAAAATTTTTTAAATAAAAATATAAACTACGAATCATTTCACTCATTGTATAATTCCCGGCTGATTTTTGGAAATATATCTTCAGCTCTTCGCTTTTTTAAATAATTTGAAATTTACGCTCATATTAGTGAAATTCAATGAAATTATATAAAATTGAAGAGAAATAAGACCTAAAATATTTACTCCAAAAATATTGCATTCAAAAATACCACCAAATTCGAATTTAAGCATTAAAATTGTAAAATGTATAAATAAAACTTTCATAACAGCATAAGAAAATATATAATAATTAAATAATTATTATTTTATTTAATGTAACTACAAAAAAATGCGCAAACAAAGAATGTTTTAATTTCTTTATCTCAGAAAGAAGCATACCCTGCCCTCGGAAATTGCATGTCTGAGGCGCTCGAGACGATAATCAATAAGTGTGAGTGCGCCGTCGGGGTTGAACAATGTCTGGGTCGGGGGTTTGTCGGGCCAGCAGGTCGGGATCGAGGTTGGGTGAGCAAACAGTCGGGGTTCGGGGTCGGGGTTCAGGTTTTAATTTTTGCTTTATGTCATAGTCACAAAAAATTTTTCCCAAGTATGTGTATGAAAAAAATAAATTCATTGCTCAACACCCTTTTAATTTTTATTCTCGTTTGAATCATTTCTTTAATCTGAAATTTTTGGATGTAAGATTATTTATTTATTTTTTAATTTTCTAGCTATTTTTGTTTCAAATCTTTTAATAATCTGACAAGATTTTGAAAAATTTCACCCGGAGGGCCTTTAGGCTCCACCAACGCCCATGGTTACTCAAAATTTATTCTGAAAAGATCTGCAGCTCAATAGATTAAGAAACGAGCACTGCCGTAATTCGTACAAAATGCAAAAAAAGACATAAAACTCGCTTATATAGCCACCCCTAATAAATTAAATTTAAAATATATAATATTATATATTTTTTTTTTTACTTTTTTATGCTTATTTGGGAAATTATTACCTTTTTAAAAAATGATAAATAATTTTAAAAGATTTAAAAATTTAAAATGATTTTAAAAACTTAAAAACCCAAGTCAGGGTAGAAAAACCATGCAAACGATTTACAAAAAATGCTGTTAATAAAAAATAATCATATACAATTTTGAAAGAGAGTTTTACCTTTTTGTTTCTACCAACGTTACAGGACAAGATTTTTTATTAGTACAAATATTTTTTGCAAAAATTAATATTAAAAAAAATTCATATAATGAAATTGATGAAATAACAATCTCTTCTCATTTATAATTTAATTGAAAGGAAATTAGATTAAAATTATTATTGAAAATTATATACACAAAACAATGTTTATATTATATCATTCCTTAAGAGGTAAAAAAATAAAAATCCAACATAATTATTGGCTAACATTGCTAACTTTTTTATAGAAAAGCGAAATTATTCGAAATTTAAGATTTTCTTTGCTTATTTTTTTTTATCATGTAAATTTTTTTTTCATAAGATTTATATAAAATAAAAATTTGTATTTTTTTTTAATTTTTGTCGGGCCATACTTTTTTTAAGTCAAAATCATCATTTTGAAACCAAAATCAAGTGATAAAAGGAATTAGAAATAACCAATTATTCCATTTCTCTCGCGATTTAAAGCTTTTATTTTTTGGTTATTCCTTTAAAAAAGTGTATTTTTGTAATATTTTGCACAAAATTTGAACAATTTTTAATTTCCAAAACCATAAAAGACCCGACTCTAAATTTTGTATCTATTTTAGCGAAAAAATAATTAAGAATTTCAAAAAAAAATTGCTACAATATGAAAAAAATTCTGAATTTTTCAAAAATAATCTTGTACCTTTGTCATTTTTTTATTCAAAAAATTAAATAATCCTCAATTTTCTCAAAACACCATAAATCCACAAATCCCTCAAGAAACCCCCTCCTTGATATCAGTCTAAACTTAGGAACCACTATCATTTTTATGACGTGAACTAATTTCCTAATTTTTCTTTAATTCTTTTTGCTTATATTATTATATTTTTTGATTTTGAACTTAATACGGATTATATTGATTTAAAAGTTATTTAGACTTTTTAATTTATTATTTGATAAATAGTATAAAATATTGATATCTTTTTTTCAATTTATTACTGTTTTTAACAAAATTTATGAAATCAAATTTTTTTATGTTTCAGGCTTTCATCTCAACCATACTAATCATTTATGCTCTATTTTTAACTAATTAAAATTTATTATTCATTTGACCGATCGCTTTTCTGTTTTGAATGCATTTATTTTATTAAAATTTTTGAATATTTAATTTTTGAAGTATTAGTCCTTATTTGCTTTCATGTAGATATATATATATTTTTTTAATTATTAAACTTCTCTATTTTTAGAAGTAAATCTTGCTCAACGAATATAATTTATCTTCCGACATCAGGGAAAACATTTTTTCCGATTACTATAAATTAGAAGTTTTACTAAATATTTTGTGGTAAAATTGTTTTTCGCTTTTAATTCAATATTTATGAGCACTATAATTTTTCTTTTTTATTAATAGTCTTTTAGTTTTTTTTATAAAATTGTTTTAGTTTGAATCACTATTTTTTATTCTCGTTCCATTTCTGTGTCAAAATGCAAAAACCGGTCGCTACCAAAAATTACTTAGCTAACCCTAAACATTTATATTACCCTTGAAATTGAGTTATTTTTAATTGCATTGCTTTTATTTTTATAACTCATTATATTTTATAAAATTTTAAGTTTTTAATATTTTTATTTTTGAGTAAACTTGGAAATAGAGCACATATAAGTGAGATATTTTTTCCGCAATTACAACAAATTTAATGCTTATTTTATAACAATATTTTAGGAAAGAGTCCCATTCTTTCAACTCTTTGATTGACCACATACATTCATATTTTGTCCTTCTCATATGTTAGAATTTTTCTTCAATCATGTTTTGTTTATCCATTCTTTTTTCATAGTAATATAGACGCATTTAAACACTTTAAAATCTCTTTTAAATTGGGGATTGAAAATTTTCATAATCCTTTTTTATCGCTCCATTATGCAAAAATATAAATTTTTATTCGAAGCTTTTGCATATTTTTAATTTTCATATTTTTTCCTTTTTTAAAAAAAGAAAGGTAAAATACTAAATTCGAAATATTAAAAAAAAACAAAAATTTAAAATTATATAATTTAATTTTTTGATATTTAATTTAATTTATTATATGTACTTTTTAAAATATTTTTTCCAAATATACTTAAATCACGAGGCCATATATCGTAAAGTCCTCTTTGTAGGCGCGAGCATGCAAATACCCATAGACTGAAGCCTATTTTTTTTACTAATTTTTAAAAAGCTTACGAATTTTTACCTTTTTTTAAATTATTATTTAATAAAAGCAAATGCGATCATATATTTGAAATTTTTCGTTTTTAGGTTTTTTTTTTACTTTTTTTATCATTTTCATAGAGAATATTGTCGTTTTATCAAAATTAATATTTGTTTGTTAGAGTTTTTTCTAATGTAAGATTTCAATAAATTATTGAAGCATTAGCTTTAAAGTATTGTATATTTACGAAATTTAAAAATCCCTTTTAATTTTGTTTTTTATTGGATTAAAATTATATCTTTTCATGATTTTTATGGCCTTCTTTCAGTGAACCGCAGCATTTTCATTTATTTTTAAAAATAATTTTCGCCATTTCACTACTAAATTTCATTACCTTATTACTTCCTAAATTTAGGTCAAAATGTTATTTATTGCGCCA